>JAPZEB010000014.1:20822439-20834943 GCA_029783705.1 Chaetodon striatus | reverse complement strand
GTCATAAAGACCCATCCACACAGATTCAAGCCTGTAATTGCTGCCAAAGGTTCATCTTGTAAATACTGACTGGGGGTTACTATACAATGTAAACAAGCACTTAGTATTTTATATCTGTAAATACGGTAATTGCCTTAACTTTGACATAAAGGGTCATATTTCCATCACATTTTCTAAGTGGTTTCCTATAATTTGAGGCTTGAGTGGTGCTCTTTTAATTACGCAATGACATTGTGCCTGATTTCTTCTGCAATAGTTTTATAGAGCCTGACACAGAATAAGCACTACCGACTATTTTTCCCAGTGCCCCTGACTCCTAATATTCTGTGCACTGTGACGCACACAAGCTCTCCCAGTTTTTTACCTGCTTTTAAACAACCTGCGACTGGGCAGTAATGGAGATGTTGCAGCGATGAAGGGGAGGAAATATGGATGCACATGTTTTTTTAGCTCTTACTTTTAGAAATTAGTCATCTAATGGTTTGCTATTGAATATATGTGGGCTCTGTTTTCCTCAAATTGGCCATTTTCTGTGATTCATTATTCAGTCTTGTGTTTATTTGTTGGCCTCAGATAATGTCTGACATGAAAATGTTCTGATATGATAGGCTATTTTATTTGTCGTGGGTGCTTAAGTTTCATCTTTGTTTTGGTACTGTAACTAATCACCACCACATTGTTGTTTTTTTTTATTCCACTGGCAAACTTTCAAAGCAACTTTTTGTTTTCTTTTTTACAACAAAATAGGTGCTGATAATAGACACAAAGTCACATGAAGAGACTTTACCAACCTGGCTTTGCATGTTTACATCCTGTCTCTGTCATAGTAACCTCAGTAGCAGAGTAACACTGCAGGTCATAAACAGCCTGATTAGGATGACTGATTACTACATGCCGCTTTTTGTTTCCTCTGTCTGTCACTTGAATAAAAAGTGTGTATGTGTCAACCATCATTCCTCTCAGTTTGTTTGATACTGTTCAGTGAAAAAGAAAGAGGCTGACTGAAGATGGCAGGTAGGATTTGGTGATAGGATAAATGTTTGTTGATAACAGGCTGAATCCTTCCATCCCATTATTTGTTGCTATCGTGGATATGCAGTCTCATATGTGATTCAAATTTGTGCTTCCTTAAGCACAAGTGTGTCAAGTTACCAGTATTGTGCTTTAATGACTGAGTGAAAGTCGTATTTGTATTGCATATAAAATATTCAATACAAATAAGATTATGCAGACATGAGTGAACCTTTCTATTCAACTTGAGAACACACCACTCGCTGGATTATTATTGGACTGTGTAAACAAATGGTAGCTGTGGGGCGATGCAGAAGGCTGAAGTTTCACAAGCTTGCTATACAGTATGAATTTTAGGAGTCCAGGGACCCGCTCATCTGTTTGTCCATACTTGCGAGGCTGGATTACCAATCATGCAAAACGGGAAATGGCCCTGGGAGCCGAGATCCGTTAGAGTGTCTGCATTTTGTGGCTGCTAATTTTTTGTAATCTGTTTAATTGTAGTTTTATGTATGGCAACACGGGAAAGCACTCTTAAAGTGCCAATGAAATTGAACTTACACTGTACTTACACTACAACATTTCCCATTGGAATAAATAGACTCAGGACCACTGCTCGACTCGTATAGCAGCTGGACTGTGGCAAAACCCATGTGACACAGATTTAGGTAATGAATCTAAAGTAGGGCCCTTTTGGTTTATTGGCAGTCTCTAACTGTGTATAATAATGGATGTTGCCATCGTGGCATCAACCATTGGTTTGTTGAATTCCGTTTTGAACCATGAAGTTGGGCATTTTGACCATCATTATGTTGGATTTTTGGAACCAGTAGTGACCATATTTGAAAATTGAATCTAGGAAAGTTGATACTGATGCTCTGCTTTGATGGAGCATATATTCCAGCAAGTCCTTATATTTAAATGCCAAGTCATTTGTCAGTGACTCCAAGAATGACATATGGCCAGTGAGGAGTACCAGCAACATACTCTATTTAGTGTTGTGACAGGGCTGCAGTTTTAAACACACTGATAACATTGTGAAACAAGTACTTGGTAAGATTAGGGCAACAAAACTACTTTAGCAAAAAAATCATGGTTTTGGGTTAAAATAAGATCGTTTGATGCGTAACGTTTGTTTGACCTGTATATCTACCCATCCTCTACTTTGGCCACTAGAGGTCACTGCCTTACACTGAATGTAACTTTATGTTATAATAACCTGCTTGTACAGATGACCTAGATGGCCATTTCGTCTATATCTAAAATAATATGCTCACATAAAAAATGCAAATCGGTACTTTGGCATTATTGAAGTACAGGGATATATTGCGTTAAGAGTTTCTTAAGATCTCAATACTTTTTTGTCCAGTGTAAATGACCTAGCCATTTTGAGGTCATTTCCAACAGTTCCGTATCAGCTTGTTATCAGATTGGGAACATTTCCATAACATTAGTAGGAACCTTGGGGACCCATAAAATAAAGTGTTGCCTGAGATCATCTATCCATAAGATGGATTTTAACCCTTTCTCTTCTCTTCTGCTGTCCACAGGGTGTAGGTGCTGACCCCCACATTGCCTTCGCTCTACCCCCTGATTCCAAGCAGTCCAAACAGAAAGCGGAGGAGCCCTCATTCCAGTTCTTGGACTCTGATGAGATGACCATCAGGATAGGTAGAGCTGGACCTCTCTCAGGCAAGCCTCCCTTCATATACCCACATCAACATCAATAAGTGCTGGATTTAAAAAAACGAAACAGTATGTTACATGTCATCAAAAAGTCCTACAGGTGTAGCCACTGCAGTCCTACAAGTCAAGGCAAGTTTCAGGCACTAGATCACACTGACGCAGAATAAAAATGCATGAAGAGGGACTGTATTGGCTGCCACTGTAAAATCTCACCTGAAGCTTCTCTGATGGCTTCTTTTCGCTGTCCTGGTGTTTCTGTTTTCCCTTTTCTAATTCATGTCTGTCTGTAACACTTAATGGGTGTTTTCTAAACTTTGAATGGTGTTTCAATCTGGATTGCTCTTTGAAATTATCCTTTTGTTTTCTGGGTTGTGAGACACTAACCTTTCTCCATGCCATCATCTCACTCAACACACACTGAGTCAGGAACATATTGTAGTACACATTAATGTTGTCACTCGCTGAAATCGATTATATTTTCGGTCTGTAGGGCAGACAACGAGACTAATGTTGTCATTATGATACAGAAAAGCTGAGGAGCTGATAAACACATCTCATTTTCCAACAGATCAAAGAAAGATTACAGCATGATGAGCAATTAGAGGCAAACTGCACAACTATCTGTGTGACAAAAGAGAGCAACATGGTGGAAAAGTATGGAACAAATAAAGGTAGAAAAACAAATGAAGTAAAGCGAAAAAAAGGATTTTTAAAAAAAGGAAGCTGGTGTTTGGCTGTGTGTGAGAGTGTGTGTGTGTTTGTGTCTTAGCAGACTGGTGCCGTTTGTTTGTGGCAGATAAATCAATGTTGTTTCCTCGCCTCACTGACTGGTAACATTTTGAATACAATCACGTTTAAATTAATTTGTTATATTCAGTGTATTCTTACACTGTGTGCCTGCTGACTGTCTCTTACTGGGCTCATTAAAGACAAGCACAACAATGGCTCTGGATTATAGACACCGTAGTTTGGTTTATTTGCTTCAGACCAAGGCAAATAAAATGATACTGTTGCATTGAGATTCATATTCACACTGGTTATTAATAGACTAACCATGAGAAATAAAATTAGGTCATATGGAGTGACAGGTAACTTATTAATTGGACCATTTTGGTGATGTCACCCTGCGACATGGACCCACGTGGGTAAATCAAATTCTGTTGACTAAGAGCAGGTGATGTTGCACTTAAAAGTCCTTACCTGTTTAGTTAGTGTATCTTCCATGATTGTCACAAAGAGCTCATGATGAAATAACTTATGACCAGGTAAAAACAGGACAAAAAGAATAATTCACTGGAGGATTTGTTGGTACATTTTTTAATGAAGAACTATGAAGGTACACAGAATGGGACACAAGACACTCAGCAACACTACCCTCTCTAATTCAAATTTTTTTCTAGTAAAAAATAAACCATAATGAAGTTCCTTCTTGTTAGTAAGTTCAAAACAAACTAATTTACCCTTATTCTTGGCATGGCGCCAAATTAACACCTCATCTGTTTTGCATGAGAGCAACATTCACAAAGCTCTCTCGGGTGTGCTCCTCCCGATTCTGGGACAAGTTCTTATGACTCCGCACCAAGGACAGCTACATCAAGGTTCATCAATCCATATGTCGGTCTGTCCCATTCTTGTGAACGTTGGCTTTGATTCAAGTATAACTGATAAGATTGTGGTGGTTGAAGGTCAAGGTCACTGTGACCCCATGTTTTTGGCTATAACTCAACATCCATACACTATTTATGACAAAACTTCACACAAATGTCTAATAGGATGAAATGATGAAGTGATATTTTGTATCGAAAAGGTCAAAGCTTCACTGTGACATCATATTGTTCCACAAAAACACTTTTCTGGCATTTACTCAATGCCATAATTAAAGAACAGAAGGGGAGACATTAGGTCAGATACTGAATTGGTGACACTTGGGTGCCCACTCTTCTGGTTGTATAGATCTTCTTTGCTATCAGATTGAAGATGTGTGTGAAGCATCAACGTTTTAGAATATGTAGCTTCTTTGCAGCAACATTTATACTTTAAGTATTGTATAGTGTCATGGCTACATTTGAGTCTGGACAGGCAGTAGTTCTGGTGTGCATAAATGGAAAAACTGGAGCAGCAGGAACCTACATGGAAGTCTGTAATTCTGTAAAGTAAAAGTCCTTTTCACAGCAGATATTTTGTGCTGCAGCAGGAAAAGCACAGGTGGAATTAATAGGATAAGCAGTGGTTCGGTTCCAATCAAGTGTCTAATGAGCCAAGTTAGAGAGTCACCTTACACAAAAGCAAGGCTCTTAAACGTGCACGCCTAAATGGAATCATTCATAAATCATTAATGATTTTAATTACACCTGTGCTTTTCCTGCTGACACGATGATCTGTCTGTTGTGAAAAAGTTAATTTGTGCAGACACAATTGAACGTAACGTAGCAACCTGAGCACTGCTAATTGATCGAAATCGCTGGAAGACTGAATCATTTATTTGCTGTTAATTCCTTTGTGACTGTGTGTGCACCTCTGAGACATTTTATCTGACTCACTCCTCCTCTTCATTTCCATCATTGTCACAGTGACCTCACATTTATCCTGAGATTTTGTAATGATGATAATGACGTTTTTAGTTTTAAATCTCAGGGGAGTTTGTTTGACCACTGATGTGAGGACTGTTGTCAGGTAGAGCTGCTGAGATCCAAAGAAAGCTCCATGAAAAGTCTTGAGCTGCCTTGATATTATTTTCAGGGACATATCAGAGTTCGCAGCTGGAGGTGTTCAACTGAAAAACAAGACAAAGGGAGAAAAAATACCTCGAAAACCTGTAAAAATTGAAAGAATCTGCACTCAGACAAAAAAGGAACAAAAAGCAATATTCGTGACCAGATAGAATGATGTTGTTCTGATAAGCTACTTATCAAATATTATTTCTAAACCCTTTAAAAATAACTTATCTTTTGAGTACACGGTCATTTCAGAATAGTCAAACATGGCCATGAGTCCCAGTTGCCCTACGGTGATGGTACATTTCCTGCAGCTCTGCAGTCCACAGATTTGATATATATTTCAGACTACGGATCACTTATAAATTCATTGCATCCCTGTGGCTTGCCTGAGGGTACCCGAAGGTAGTCGGCCAACACAGTAAACAGAAAAGAGCACACATATATATAAATAAGATTATTTTGATTCCCATGTGCCCCTTGGGGATCACATTGCGTTGTAAGTCATTGCATGCTTGACTGTGCTGTTCAGAGTGCAGCATATCCAATCTGCTGTACACAGAGATATTTGTAAGTTGGAAGTCGTATTTCCATGTGTGTCTTGGGCTTTTTTTCTTTTTTTTTTTTTTTTTTTTTTTTTTTTCAAAAAAGTTATCTAAAAAGCCTTAAAATACCACACTGTGTGAAAGTGTCTTGCAATGAAGGGCTGCAGTAGCACAATTGGGAGTTAATTGTGTGCTTGCTTGGCACATAAGCTGTTGATGATGATAACTTCAGCAGCTCTCCAAATTGTTAGTCATTTTCAAAACAATGGGTCCTTGATTTTAGACAGGTAGACAAAAGCAGGCCATGGACCGTCAATTTTCACAGCTGTAATGACATCTTTTGGAATCAGAGAAGCTAATGTTAACTTCATGAGTTTATTGAAAACACTGTCTCCAGCTGAAATTTAAATGTTTCTAGCAGACTTTTTTTGTGTTTTTTTTTTAAGAGGACCTCTGTAAAGGGTTCCTAAATATGTTCTTTTCCTGTTTAACAGCATATCTTATGCACATAAGCAAGTAAGAGATTAGATTAATGCTACATCGTTCCTATTTTTAAAAAGTACATTTCACCTTTCAGTGGGATGTCTTTTAGGATAACTGATATGTTGGGTGAATGTAAGGCCATCTTGGATAACAAGTTAGTCTGGGGCTGTTTTGGTGTAACCATCCCAAAATCAGGGCAGTGTGTGGCCACTAACATTAGCTTACATTCCGATATGGTAACATGCAGGGCCAGCTTTTACTCAGTGGGTAATGCTAGCTACACAGGAGATGGGCTTTTTACTTAAATAATCTAAAAATAATGTAACATAGTATTAAATGCAGCTGACTTGACGCAGGGTTACAATACTACTGTTAGTTAAGTTAGCTATATGGCTAACTTGCATCTGTAGTAAGCTAGTTAGCGGGACATGCTAATGTTTGCAGCTTACATTAAATCAGATAAACACTGTTTAATCCATTCCAGGATGCAGTGTTGATGGTTATTTTTTCAACCTGGTCTCACCCTGAAGTTGTAGAAATCCAGCGGTTGGGCAGTGACTTCTTGCATCAGACACCAATGAAAAAGGCGCCCTTTCACATCAGCATGATAAGCAGCAGGTCACTGTTATAGTGTAACAACACCCGGTGGACAAGAAAGAAAGTTAATGCTGCGAAAAGTCCGAGTAGGCTGGACGGGAGTGGTGGTGAATAAGTCCAGCAACCAACAACCTTCACCCAGGAGGGCGGTGTTGGCTTTCCAGATTTTAAAGCCAAACACAATTCTTTTTCCTTAATCCAACCACATGCTTTTAGTGCCTTAACCCAACCATGTGTGTGTGTTGGCAAAGCATAACCACGTCGATTGTTGTTGAAAGAATAAAAACGTCAATTTGCTGTTTTGTACTGTTGTATTTTAAACTGAGAAACTGAGACTGTATGTAAACGGTACATTTCCTGTAAAAAGGAAGTGTATTTTGAAAAAAGACAATGCATGTAACAGGCAGAGCTTGACAAGGCGTCCCGGAGCGTCAACAACCAATGCACCCAGGGCACCTTGTACGTCATATCTTGACATGGAAAGTCCATGATCAAAAGCTGATATGTAACGAGGTCAGAGTGAGAATGTGTTGATTTTTTTTTCACTTGCCCAGTTGGGCAAGTGGGTCAGAAATCTACTTGCCCCAAGTAAATTCTTACTTGCCCCTTGCCTGTTGTTTATTAGTGTTATCAAATCACAATAAAGACTAAAGTTAATTGTCGTAAAAAACAACACTGTTTTATCCACTTTGCGCTTAAACCCTAACCTTAACCACCCCCCTTTTAACCTAACACTTCATAGCTAGCTTTACGCTAACGTAGCATCTTCCTTGGGGCTTCAGCCTCTGGATGAAGGAGTAAAGGGGGCTGATGGTGTAGGTATGGAAGGTCATGTAGCTGCTGGGTTATGTGGCTGCTCCACTTACTGCTATACCTACTGGTGCGAACTTGCTGCAAACTGCACAATACATACAGTAGATGGAGTTTTGCCCACATCCTCTAACACCACCCAATGAAACTCCTGTTTCCAGCATAATAAAAGTACTCTCTAGAGCTTTATTTCATGAACTTTGTTTTTAACCACGACCATTTTCTAGAAACTGCCCAATTGGTCAACATAGATAAACAATGGGATGGCTCGCTACTTAGCTACTTCCATCATCAGCTTCAGAAAGAATGACATTTAATTCTTTTTTGACACTCGAGCAAATGAGTTGTTAGATTTGCTTGCCCAACATGGCATCTTACTTGCCTCAGACAAGTGAGCAATCCTTATTGTTGAGCTTTGCCATTCTTACATTACTGCTTTTGTATTTCTAATTTTGGAAATGGAAAAGAAACCACTATCCAGGCTCTTAAATACAGAGAATTTCTCTTACTATAGCCCCATATACACCAATTCAACATGTAGAGAAATTCAGAGGTTATCAGGTCGTCCGTGCCTTGTTTTGGTTGCTAAGCTATGATTGAACAATTGTTGTTTGGGGAAGGGGTTGAGCCAATGATCATCAGCATCTTACAGAGAGGTACAGAAAAGAAACATCAAACAGATCAAAAACAGTAAATGTATTTCAGTAACGGCTCATTGGCATCAATGTCAGAGTCCCTGTCCTCCTGCATAGTGTGAACAGCCACGGAGTGGAAGCTGATTATAGCCCCAGGGCTCATGCTGTCATTATTGGTTTAAACCTATAGGCTGAATTGTCACGACTTCATCCTGCAGGGAGAGAGGAAGAGCCACAGGGTGCTGTAATTGTTCAGAATTGAGTTTACAGTTTGTATTAAACTCAGTGTGAATTCCTAAAGCCTGTATCAGGATGGTGAGTGTTTATTTTTTTATTTAATGAGAGGAGACGGGTAGGAGATGAAGAAGTTAAGTATTCACACACATTTTACAGTCTATGGTTGACATCACCACACACTTTTGTATCCTTCATTTTTGTCCAGTAAGGCTGAACAGGCTTTAACTATATCTTGAGATAGATGCATTTCAAGTAGGTTGTACGGTAGATGATTGACAGTTCTGTCCCTGCACTGTGTAGACACGACACATTAGGTCAGTCTTAGTCAATGCTCAATCCAAACTTGAGATTGACCTTGCCAGATGCTGTCCATGTTTGTGAGACTTACAATGACACTAATACCTCTTTTGCACCATGCATAGAAGCACCTCCTGAAACTGCAGTCAACCCCTATGACAGTATTACACACCTGAATGCAATCACACTATTCACTCTCTATCTTTCAGTCTTTCAGAGATTTTTTTTCTATGTTTCTGCCTTGAAATTATTCAGTATGATTGGTGGTTGGTCTTTCTTTTGAATCTGAAGGTACTTGATTAATTTTGGTGCTATTTCTTCCTGTCCTTAGTTAATCTAATCTGGTATGTTTCGAGTGCCCTTTTGGTTTCAAAGGCCTCTCTATGTAACAGCCATCTCTCCCTTTTCAGCCATCACAGAAGAGAAACACAACAAAAGTCCGATCCTCTAAGTCCTTCAGATGTGTGGTATATGAATGTGGATGGTATTGCCTTTTTTTTTAACATTATGTTGATCTACTAACCAGGATGTTAGCCACGTAAAGCTTTAATTAAATTGCCATTTCACTGCTAAGACAGACATCTGTTCAAAGTATGAATGGATTTTCTGTTCTTAGAGAAGAGCTCTAAAAAGCCCTCCACAGCACAATCAATGAAACATGGAAACTAGAGAACATGATTTGAATTTCCATTTGGAGAGCAAATATGTTGCTCGCTCCTGAAACGGAAATGAAAACAAAAGAATGCCTCGTGATTTTGAGTCATTGGATAGTAAAACTTTTCAAACTTTATTGAAGTTTATAGTTAATTTAACGTGTTTATCCTCAAGTTGTGGAGTGAGATGATGAATTGTTAATGTATAATTCTGACACTAACAGAGCATTGTCCTGGCCCAGTGAGATCAAGCTTTAAAGGCACATTGCCCCATAAACACCAAAACACTAAATACAACAAAAACATTGTACTGGAATGTTACACCTGTGGTCAGGTGTATAAGCAATGTGTAAAAAAAATAAAACACACACACACTTGCTCATGCATACCTCAAACCATGAATACACATGTTTTTCCTGAGCCATTTACAGGTGATTTGATAAGGTGGAAATGGGGGTAGAGACTGAACTGACAACATAATAGTTGACTGACAATCAAAAGTGCATTACAAAAAAACACAAGTATGTAATAGTGGTATAAAGTGAATAATTGATTATCAATGTATATGTTTTAAAGATGAGTCATGAGTTCATGCTATGGGTACTGTAAATAGCCATAGCCCCGTGTGATGGTCTAGCCTCACCAGTGTGACACATTAGGTAAAACTGCTTTGTGGTTTCTTTCAGTAGTCGTGTTTTTATCCAGTTATCAAGCAAATTTTAAGCAAACTTTTGAAATGTCACGAAAAAGAAATATGAATTAGCCGCATGAACAAGCAGAGTCCAAGTAGCAGAGGTTGCAAACTCGAAACAGGTCACCTTGGCCATCAAAGCCATCTACCAGAGAAAAATGGAGAGGTCTTCAGGAATGTGTTTCAATTAGGCAAGTTTTAATTGCTCTTTCATGTCAGTTAGTACTGGCCAGCTCTCATGCCATCTGGCTTTGAGGACAAATTATGTAGTTATGGGAATATCTGGGAAGGCAAAAACCACCTCATGCAAGCATAAAACATTTTTTGAGGAAGTTTATCTAATTTTACCATTTCCATACAGCTTTTCTGATGCGATCCTTCAGACTGTGCATTAAAGATATGTTTCTGAAAAAATAAATATTGACAGGTTGAATGTGTGTTGAAACAAGTTGGAACTGGTTCAGTTTGGTTCGAGTGCAGATGTTTACTCTGCACAGCAAAAGTGGGACCAAGTCACTGTTGGGCATGTTTCAAGTAAGTAAGTTTCAAGTCTTTGCACTCAAGTACCATGTCAAGATAGGCAAGTTCCAAGTCAAGTCCCAAGTCCTAAACTTTGAGTTTTAAGTGTGACACAACTCATAATATGCTCTTTAACGAATGTAAGACCCTTTTATCAACTGAATCGTAACACTAACTTTACAAAAATCATGAATGCATTTTTAAGGTTGTGTATATTTGTTTTAAATGAGTTTGTTGGAAGTTGTTGCAATTTTGTCTTTAATTTTACACCTGCACATTTTGTGTACTACTACTACAATTGTCTTTTTTCCAACTGGTAAATAAGGAAACATTAGTTCTTCATGATTCTCTCCTGCAATTTGATTGGGTGCTGTCAGATTGGTTCCAACAAGTGAATCTAGGGTATTAAGCATTTACTTGCTGGGAGTGAACAGCGTTGATTCAGGAATTGACAGAGAAATTAATTCTATCCATGGCAAACTTTTTAAGTAACATACTTTTTAATCTTTGGGCTTTGGGGAAAATATGACGTGTTTTCAAGTTGTAATGCTGAAGTCACGAGTAACTGGTATTTAAGTCCAAGTCAAGTTGCAAGTCTTTTTTTTATTTTGTCTTGGCAAGTCTAAAGTCATCAAATTTGTGACTCGTGCCTCAGTCATGGGACTTGAGTCCACACCTCTGCCATCAGCCAGGAGCGCGTGATATTATCTTGATATCTATATTAGTTAGTGTTAAGCAAAATATTCCTAATCACAGTTATTTTAAACACACTATACCATCATCCCATTGAGTCAAATATATATTCAGTGTTTTGTTGGCACAGCGTGTAGTTTTCACTTAAAGAAGATGCCATTAAAAATGTAATACTAACAGTGAACTGTGATCCATGATATCATTAGACATCATGGAAGTTTTGTCACGGCAGGATTTTAAGGCAAGATGATGAACAATAATATTGAAATACTCTGCAGACGTACTGTCAGCTGGTGAAGTGAGCTGCTCTAATAGGCTATTCTCTGACTCTTCAAGCCATGAAGCATGTTTAATAGATCAGTGCTTTGCCTCCTGCTGCTCACCAGGTATTTGAAGTGGCAAGAAGCTCCTTGTAAGCATGTACCCTCTCAAAGAAGCATGTGTTCACACGTACACACATGCACGCACAAAACTATTCCAGTTCCTTCTAATACTTAATGCATGACGTCCTAAATAATTCAGTCAGCATTAGGAGGAATCAAAGTGTGCCTCTCGGGGTTCTGTTTATTTAGGTCTTCAGACCGAATTTTGGAATGTACTATAAAATGACAAATGGGATTGGATCTGAATTTCTCAGTGCATACTTAGCAGCAAATACTGAGAGGAACATGTGCCTCTGTACTTATATTACTCAGTGTGCCACTTAACTTAATTAAATAATGAATCTTTTCTTTTTTATCCTATTTTCATCGGCCTGAGGGCAAAAGCTCCTGCCAACTACATGACCTATCTTTTATAATGAGGAGGAGGTGATACTGTAATTGTGATCAGAGGGAAGTCGTAATGCATTTTCCCAACCACATCACATATCTGTCCATTAGGTTTCTGGATATATTCTGACAAGATGAAGTGGAAAATGCCCTTGATATATCC
>JAPZEB010000014.1:20792985-20805488 GCA_029783705.1 Chaetodon striatus | reverse complement strand
GATGTAGTACACCAGCTGACTTTGTCATCTAGAGGTGAAGGTGACAGTGGATGGCATGGGACGAAGGCCCCTTTCAAGCTGCAGACCACTGTTCAAGACCAACAAACATCAAAACCAGTTGTGATTTAGTGAGACATTGCTATGTACAACAGCTTATTAGGCACCAAACACAGATTTTTTTTTTTGTAGCCACCCATTGGTATTTTTTCAGTGGCTTTTTTAGCTACCCATCAGTGTTTTCCAGTGGCTTTCAAGGCATCAAACATGACTGTTTTGTTGCAACCATTTGCTTTTTTCAGCAGCCTCTGAGATGCAAAAAAACCCCTGCTTTTCCTGTCCAGATAGTGGCAGAAAAAAAGGGTTGCTTTTTGCAGAGACATTGCTGCTTTTCCTGCAGGGACTGTGCCCCCAAACCAGGTATTTTATGCCGAAACATGATTTTTTTCCACCCACATGTTAACCATAGTGTTGCTGAAACATAAAGTTTCATAAAGTTTCAACGTATCTGTCACATAGTAACATGCAAATGAAAAGTATCCATGGTTTGCAGAAAGGTACAATGTACTTTCTGCAGATTGGGTGGCCATCAGACAAACCAGTATTTTTAAAACCATATGCCAAATGAATGCAGTGTCATGTGATGGAAAAGCATAGAATTTCACATACATATCCAAGACCACGAGGTCACATGCTCTCTGCTCCGATGCAGATTGCTTGCTGGCTTAGCCACACCACAGCCAACTCTACTACCTAATCCCCTACAGCTGGCTCATCACTTCCACTGTCAGTGCGAGTTTTGTCAATATTGTAACAATCCTTGAGATATTCTTTTAACTGCCACGAGATGCTGGCAAAACACTGAGACACGTGTCTCATGAGTTAAAGCCGACAGATGTGGGGGCGTTTAGTGCTCCCCTTCTAGCCCTGGACTCTGCTTTGGAACAAAAACTTCCAGCTCAGTGGACTTGCAAAACACTCCCAAACCCCCAGCACACATTTCCAGCTGTGTAGCAGTACTACAGGTGAGCAGCTGTCGTTGGAAAACCTTTATTCCTGATTCAGATGATACAGAGCAGATGATACAACTGTTTCTCTCACTGATGTATTAAATTTTCCACAGGGCCAACAGATTAATATCAGTGGTGCTACTATCTGATGGACCAATTTAAATCAGATAAGATTAACTTTGATTATGCCCCTAGCCTTGTTCGAGCTGTGCCAAATGGCAAACACTGACACTCTCTCAGCTCATGTTTTATTCACGATCACTTGAAGGTTTTTCAGTGCAGATGGAGTTTCCACTGGCCCCATGGCATCTCAGACAGTTCCAGAGGATTGAGATGAATAGTACAGGGAACACACATTGTAACTGAAGTGTGCTTTTGCCCATAATAGCTCTACAGTATGCCTGCCTGTAATGGGCTGGTGGAAAGTTGATTAGAACCAGTGTGCATTGTTATCAGAGATAATGACAGGCGTTAGATTATCATGAAGTGGCCTCTGGGCCATCAGGATACTCTCCTGCCTTTGCATGGTCTCTCCACTGTTCCTGTCTTTCATCTCTGTTTTGCTTCATCATAATTCTCTTATTCTCTCTTAACTTTATCTTTGTCACTTGTTCTTGGTTTAAGGCAGCAGCTTGATGCTTGATGCTTGATGTAGGCTATTAATATTGCAGGAAGAGAGACAGAGAGGAACAACAGGGGAAGAACACAGAGGGATGGAGAGGAGGGGTTGAAAAAGACCAGTCGTTTTGGTATTAAAGAGAACAGATACATACTTTGAAGCCTTAAAAGCCCCATATTTTGTTTTGTTTTTTACTCATGACACTAACCCCAAAGGAAAAGAGGAATAGTTTGAGGAAAGACTAAAAGTCTGCAGTTAAACAAGAAGTTGTGTGAGGTTGTTGAGGTGATTTCACAGTAAAGACAGTGGCAAGGAGTCAGCTGTGTTGACAACTCTTGTTTAAGTTGGGGATTGTTGGCTTTAGCTCGTCATGTAACACTAATCAAAGGAATAGTCTGACATTTTGGGAAGCATGCTTATTCAGTCTCTTCCTGAAAGTTGGGTTAGAAGATTAATACCGTGTCTGTTTGATAAATATGAAGCTACAGCCAGCAGCTGCTTAGCTTAGCCTATCACAGTGATAGGAAATCGAAAGGCCTGGCTCTGTCCAAATCATGGATGTATTATTAGATCTGGATAGCGGACCCCAGGAGTGTACTTATTCAGTCCACTGAGAATTGCTTTCCTGCTGTATATGCCAAAGACGTCTCTATTTTCTGGGTGACCTCCAGGGTATGAGGCCCAGTGAAAATGTGCAGTAGTGTCCTACCCATGATTCCCTGCTCGGCTGGGCCCTGCTTATCGAGTGCCTCTTGGATTAACGTCACACAGATCAGAATGGCAGTACCATTAACACTCATATTTTGTGTCTGGTCGTGATGCTCAAAGCTGAGGAGCCACTGTCTATTAGCTAGCTGTGACTGTACCTTGGACAACATGGTGCAAATTGTGACAAAAATTTAATTTAACCAAAATTTTGTGGCATTATTGTAACAGGTATGAAAAAAAGATTATAAAACTCATGATGAGAATCAAGGCAGTGCAAGAGTGAGAAACACAAAGCAGCCAAAAAATATCCCAAAAAAGTCATATTTTATGTCACAATAATTTTTTTGGCAAAATTGTCTCTAACTCTAAGTTATTGATGCTGGTTCATGTTTTTGTGTTGGGTTTGTATTTTTCCAATTTAGATTTTTGAAATTTAATTTCAAGTGGCAATAAAAAGTATGAAAAAGTCTGTAGTAACATGTATAAAGCCTTCACCATCAGTCAGACATTTATGATTGAGTCATAATTGAACTTGACTTTTACAGGGGTTTCTTTTGTAATGGTGGTCAATGGACCTTTTTCACAGCAGATATTTTTACTTGTCTTTGCACGAAAGGTGAAATTGGTAACATAAACGATGGCTCATTTCGAACGCATATGTTACTAAATACACTTGTGCTTTTCCTGTTATGACATGTCAAAATGTCTGCCTGAAAAAGGTCTACTGGGAAAGTGCCTTTTGGGCCCCAAGGGATTTTTTTTGCTGCAATACCAAGAGTGGCCTCTGGGGGAAAAAATAGAAGACAAACTGAGCAGCGTCCCTGGGGGCCGGCTCCAAAGAAAAAAAATATGCCTATTACCACCTGTGAAGCTCACTATTTGACACGTAATATCTCATTGGTTTAATTTGTACTAAAACCAAGGCATGAAGTGTTCCTCAATGTGCTGAACAACATCTGCTGCTTCTTAAGCTAAATCTGCTCTTTAAAATGCATTTGGATCACCAAGCTGAAAACAGGACTGCTTCTCTGAGGTCATGAAGAGTTTTAGAAAAAACATAGTTCTAACAACACTACCCAACAAAGGTGTCAAAAATGGCCACCAACTGGTTAACTGCTTCCTGCCTTGAAGCATCTTAATACTCATTAAGCTCCAGAAAACAAAATGATTGAACAGGAGAAACATGGAGAATCATTTTAGCTTTTCTCAGGTGATTAGCACCAGTTTGGAAAAAGATTTAAAGGATCTGTTGCTGGCTCCAGAGGTGGCCATGTTTTACCTTAATTGAAAGGATTTATCCTCTTTGACATTTTACTTCTACAGCTGTGTGTTAGTGCTAAAATATGTGTTTGTGACCTCCTTGTTAAATAAAGGATATAGATGTGTTTACATGCTAACAGGATAGATAGCATTAACAAGTAAGCACGCCATGTCTGCATACTTATCGGATGAAATGGAGGACTTTCAGTGTGTTAGGATTCCATCAGTAGGATCACTGAATAAACCATTCATCTATCTGCGAGCACAACTCTTTGATGCTTGCTCTTATTTGAGGAACTTAGCATGTTTTAGCATTGTAATAACGTAGCTGTCAGTGACATGACAGGACGCCGCTGCTTGTCAGCGTATGAAGCAGACGTAATATTGCCTTTCTGGTATGAAATGCAAAAAAGCCTGTAGATCTGACTGCATGTGCACATGAACACACACACACACACATGCTTCTCAAACACAAGAATACACTCATAGATACATCATGCACTGTGACCTTTTCACTTTCCGTTTGAGTGGTGTGTACTTTAAGTATGCATGACAGGCATTTCAAATGAGGCAAATGGGACATCACAGGAGAGTGATGCTGCCCGCTTAGTTCAGCTTTCATATTGTAATACTTTATGTAGTTGCAGTTGTAGATGTAGAACCTTACAGTAACAACATAAGACTTAATTCCTAATATGTATCTCTCAGTTATGGATCAGAGGATCAGCGGGTATGTTTCATTCTACAGTCAACAATGCCTCTGCAGATATGGTTAAAGAGATGAAACTTTAACAGCAGGTTACATCAGTAAAAACCTAACAATAAAAGATAAGACTAAATAAAAGAATAAAAAGAATACAGTGCATTTCCCAGAGTGGAGATCCCCACAGACTGTTGATGTAAGTAGATCACACTATTCTGTCTGGAGGAACAGACCAAAGCTGTCATGTCCTATATGAAGGGCGTCTCATGTAATCTCAGGTCCATAGAAGCTTCTTTATCCTGCATACCCTCTTCATAACTGTTTCCACTTATATCGATTTGTTCAGTCATTTTCTTATTGTCAGCACTTTGCCAACTTTGATCCTTCCTCTTCCCTCAAATGTTGTCTTTTCTTTGTAGCAGAGTGCTTCAAAGGACAAATCATACACTTAACAGGGATCAATTGTCTGTGTTTTTATCTGCAGAGGGTTTGGCCGTCGGGGTTGGATTCGGAGCTATTGGAAAGACTTCATCTGCTACTTTTGAAAGTGCCAGGTAAGACTGGTATGGAGGCAAAGAAGCATACATGCAGTACACATTTTCACTGATGCAAAATGGCATCTTTCTACACTGGTAAGTTAGAAATTAAATGGCTAATTCATGCCTAATTTATTGATGGATCTGGCAGTTAAAGCAAACTGTGTTCAGAAGCGCTGTGATTGGAGCAGTTTGTAGTCATAAGTGAAAAAATTGTGGGTTTTTGTTTTGGTATAAGCTTTGAGACACTTGAATCTTGGTATAAAGTTAATATGGTATGAATTAGGGATAGGTTTGGTGTGTTTAAAGTCATGGAAAGAACATGTTCAAGTTTCACACCTGTGCCTATAACTGTGCTGTTGTTGTGCGCTGCTGACATCTAGTGGTTAAATGATAGTACTGCAGAGAGCAGTCATGGTCAAGAGGTAGTGGAACTCTGGTCATATCCCATTTTATAACCCACCTAGGCCAATCTGGTGCAGCAGCGTCTGATTATGAAAGACTGTTCTCTCTATGAATCAAACAGAACATAATTATCTCTTGAACAAACAGAAACATTTCACAAAAAGGGTAACACTCTATAACACAGCCTGGGACTTACAGTGATAATTATGTTGTATGAATCAGATAAAATACTCTCCAGTTTCTGCTGGTACTTAAATGACGTAAAGTGTGTGCACGTCTCTGTTTGCTATCTATAGTTCATCTATAACTCCACCTTTCCACACTGCAAAATGCACCAAACAACAGGTTGAGAAATTAAGAGGTTAAAATATGTTTTATTTAAAGTGAAGATCTTTAATGTTGATTGATGCCTCATTGTTTGGAACGAACCCACTGTCAGATACACTTAAATAAAGGCGGACATGAAGCTGTTTTGTCCACTTATTGCACCTGATGATTATCATCAGGGGCGTGTACAGACGCGCTGTGGTTGGTTTGTCTAACCGGACGGTTTGGCAGTCATAAGATAAACAAGACTACAGTCATGTTACCCACTATGTGAGACTATACTCAGGCAAAGTGTTGCCCTAAGCTAAATGCTAAAGTCAGCATGCTGACACGCTCACTATAAATATGCTAAGATGTTGATATTTAACAGGGTTAATGTTTACCATGTTCATCGTCTTTCTTTAGTGTGTTACAATGATATTGTCAGCTAAGTAGCATGAACACAAAGTACAAGTGAGGCTCAAAGGGATGTCATCAGTTTTGCAGTTATTTGGTCACAAAGTATTAAACAAAGGAAACTTTTGACTTGATAATGGTACCAGATGAAACCTTAAGAGTCACCAAAGTCATCAGGACTCACCTTCCTGGCACCATGGACAGCAGGCGATTTTAGGGGGGGTGCCATCTTCTTTGGTAGCAGAAAAACAAAATGCGTCCCCCTTATTGACTTGCCAGTCCTTAAAATCCCCCAGGTCTGGACCCCGACCTATGACCAGTAAACGATGGAGAATTTCTACATTTTGACGGCACATTTCTATTTGAACTGGCGCAGCATTTATGTATAGCAGCGTAGCAATCAGCATGGGTTAATTCGTATTATATGATGTGACTCAGCCAATCAAGTCTGTGCATTCCGATAAGCATCGCAACTCATGTGAGTGAGATACACACAGGAGACTGGAAGTGAGACAACAGTCAGTGAAATAAAAGGGTGGACAAGAGAGCAGACAGCAAAAACAGAGCTTTTACTGAAGAATGGGCAGACTCTTACATGTTCATTTTTACCATGAGCAGTCCAGAGACCTCTGATTATTAAAGGTGGCAATGTGAAGCGCTACTACAAGTCAAACCACAGGGCATCTTTTGAGCAAACATACCCACTCAAATACCAAACTGTGGTCGCATAAAATAAAATATTTTATGTCATGCAAGGTACATCTTTTGAGAAATGGCACTGAATACCTGAATCAAAACACAAGTGAGACATTACATAAGGAGAGGTAGTCCATCTGTCCAATATCTGATGAGATGTTTCAGTCTGGATCTAGTTTTTGTATATAGTTGAAGATGGTTGGGTTTAGGTTAAGATTAAATGTTGTTTGGGGTCAGTTTAAGGTTTGGATTACTGGACTGAATAGGGTAGCTGTTGGGGCTGTGTTGTGTGCTGCTGACATCTAGTGGTTACATGATGGTACTGCAGAGAGAGAGGTGGCAGTTGGTCTGAACAAAACAGGCATTACTCTAAACTTTTCCTATTTTATTATAGAGATCAGCAATAAATTAATTCTTTCAAATTTTATGTAGACTTCACATTTAGTGTTTAGTGTTCTTCCTGTGAATCACCACAAGGTTGCTTTTCTAAAGGGACATATGACTTTGTCAGACTTGGATATAAAAGGTGTCATTTTGGCTCACAAGAGTTGGAATTTGTGCTGCTAAGTTTGTGAAATAAGTCTTTGCCCAAGTAATCTCGCGATTTTTAAACATAGTTTCCACTGCTTCACTTTCAAGGAAACACCTCCCAGTTTCTGGCCAGTTGATACATTGAAATCTGGGAACAAAAATCTCATTCTCATGGTAGTACAGACAACAGATATTTGACCAACCCTCAGCTTCCACAAATATAACTCTGCTAAGGTAGCTCTTGTACTCCTTCAGAAGAAGGTTTAGCTGTTGCTGATAAATCCCTGCTGCTCGCATAGCTCTGGAGCCAACTGCCCCCTCTAGATGAGCCTGATGGATCAACATCTGTGTGTGGAAGGCAGCTCTGTTCACCCATTGCTTGAAAAGCCCAGAGTTCATATGTCCATCCATCAGCATGGAATTCTTAGAAAGAAAAGAGAGTTTTACATCATAATAGAATTAATATAGATGTTCATATATTTGCTGATGAGGGAATTGATATTTTCTTTCATTTCAAAAGTTCTGAGCTAAAAGTCAGGGCTAAAATTTGACAATATTAGGATAATGTAGGATGATGCTTCGAAGACACATGAAAGGATTTTAATGCTTTGCACCTTTAGCCGTGTGAGCTGGCCACTAAGATCCATCTCTATTTGCTGGGTTTCAGCTAGTTGAAGCTGTGGCCTCCCCAAGTTGATCTGCAGACGCTTCAGATACTCTTCCATCAGGTCTCGGACCTCCAGAGTGGAATGTCAAAAATCATAACAGTGAAATTTGAGTGTTGGTCAGAAAGTATTGAGAGGAGTATTACTTTTTTTTTTTTTTTTAAATACATACATATATGTATATATATATATAAATTCTTAGATAATAAAATGTAAGTATTGGTATAAAACACTAACACATTACCAAACATTCCTACCATAGTTAAATCAGTCAGGTAAAAAATACAACCACGCTGGACAACCTCAGTATCCTCAGAAGAGATCAGGCTCTCACCTCATTGGCCTTCCCCTGTGCAAACACCCTCTGCAACATTTCTGCTGTGCCCATGGTTTGTTTCCCTAAAGATTTCCCAACTGTCTCCAACATCATAGCAATGACGAAAGCCCCCAGTCCCACAGCATTCAGCACCGAGGGGAGCCCACCCAGTGCGGAGCTCAGCGTCTTTACACCAGATGCAGCCTTGTTGACTTTTTCAATGGTTAAAAGTTGGTCTCTGTAACCATTCACCAGCTGGATTGAGTAGAGTCCAGAGTGACTTTGCAGGGAGCTGAGTGGAGGGTTGTTTCCATTAGTCTACAAATAATTACTGACTGGTGGAAAACAAAAAAATGAAGTGAAACATTTCACTAAGTTCAAAGCTACAGACAAATTGTTAGTATGCTAACATTTTAGCACAAAAACAGTGTTTGACAAGTTAAAACTCTGATTGAATGATGGTGCTGGATGATAACCTTTAAATGATTTATATATTATATGATAGCTTCAAACTACCTTAGTTAAAACAGAGACATTAAGGCAGACAGAGCAATAACATCTGTTGCAGATGCACAAATTAACTGTATGCTGCTTATATGTCTCATGTATTTCTTACACCATATGTTTCTGATACAGTACTGATCTGGATTCAGACGCAGATTCAACTTTCCTCACTGCCAGTTGTTGGGGAAATTTAGTTGATTGATGCGTCATTGCTGGAACCTAAACTTTTCATGCCAGAATATCCCTCGTACTTAAAATGGTTGATAGTTGGACTTCTCCCCTTTTTGGTAAATAATCTAGGCTTGAAGTCCTCTTTGAACAAGCATGTTTTTTTCCTTAAAGTTACAACAACACACCAACTTTGTCACACTGATGCAAAAATCTTTTTTATGAGGAAGTCCTGCGAACTGATTTGCATTATTGCTCACAATGTTCTAATAAAATCACAGTAAGAGGGGGCGGGGCGGGGGCTGGGGGGGGAGCATTGGTCCATGGAAACTGCATCATAAATCATCATAAATTTCTTTCAATAGTTTTGCATCTTTAGCCATACAAGTTGTGTGGCTCTATGGGTGGCTACGTCAGTCAGTCAGGCAGTCAGGCAGTCAGGCAGTCAGGCAGTAGTTCTACCACTTCAGAGTGAAATATCAATAGCTTTTGGTTGGACTGTGATATTTTGTCCTGACATTAATGTTCTCCGAGGGTCAAGCCTCCTGAATTCAGTGTCGTTCGACTTTTCCTTTAGCACTATCATGAACTTAAAATTTGTCATTTCAGTGGCATGTCTTGACAACTATCTTATGGACTGCCATGAAATTTGGCACAGACACTCATGATGACGAGAGGATAATTTCTAATGACTTTCTAATGATGAACCTTTTTGGGTAGTACCATCAGCAGGTCAGAGTTTAACTTATACTGTGAAATATCTCGTTGGTACCACATGTCTAACATTCATGGTTCCCAGAGGACATTGGTGAGCTCCTTACATAATCTCATACAAGTACCCAGGTATATGGATAGATGACAAGCTTTCATTTAATATACATAATGCTACTCTAGTTAGGAAGCTTAAAGTAAAGACTGGCTTTCATTTAAGAAATAAGTCTTGTTTTACTTTCAGTGCTAAGAAATAACACGTAGAAGCTACTTTTCTGTCTTTGATTGATTACAGTGAAATCATTTGTGTATGCATGCAACTCCTCCATTTTACGTAGCCTCAGTATACCATGCATCTCTGTTTTATTACATATGCAAACTCCCTTACTCATCACTGCATTATTTATGGTTTGGTGGGTTGGACGTCATAGACCATACTTAGACAACAGCACTGGTATATTTTCGTCTTCAAAGCTATATCAGGCAAACGTCCAGCCTACCTCTGCTCCCTTCTGTGTGTCAGCTCTGCTAGCTACCAGCTACACTCCTATAAGTGGTTGCTTTTTAATGTACCCTGAGTTTTAACAGATCTGGGGAAAATTGTATTTCCTAGTATGCACCATGTGAATGGAAGAATCTTTTAGAAAGATAGAAAATAAGAAACATTTATATCCATTGATGGATTTAAGGGAATCATTAAGAATGTGGTGACAGAGACATGTGCTAACATGCTAAATATGATGGTGAACATGAAAATTATTAGTGCTGCTAAACATCAGCATGTTAGCATTGCTAGGGGGGGGAGCCTGGTAGTTATGCTGACGTTAGCATTTAGCTCAAAGCACCGCTGACCTTAGCCTCACAGAGATGCTGGCATGGCTGAAAAATCTTAGCTTTTTTTCTTCCCCTTCATCAAGTGAGATGTCTTTCTTGTGGTTTATGGTTTCAGATACAGTCTGCATTTCTTTTTACTTTTGAGTTTCACTCATATGCAGAAGGAAACTAAACATCAACATGTGAAAACCCGGTAGACATCCAGAGTAATGTGTCAGGCAATGCATTCTGTGGGTTAGTAGCAAATGAAACTCTTCAGGAACTTCTATTAGATTGTTAATAGCTGACATAAAGAGATATTCTCTGGCTGTTTTTTTGTCCACTCAGAAATTTGGCCATCGGTATTGGCATCCAGAATTTCCCAGAAGGCTTGGCAGTGAGCCTGCCGCTCCGGGGTTCAGGTGTCTCAACATGGAAAGCCTTTTGGTAAGAAAAACGTGTGTGTGTTTATTAACATTGTGTCAGAGAGTGCCATTATAAAACAATACTATACAAAGGCTTGGGCTGAGTACAGATACTTTAAATTTAGATTCTACAACATGACGGTTATTGTTTTCCCATCAGGTATGGCCAGCTAAGTGGCATGGTAGAGCCTATTGCTGGGTTGCTGGGCGCCGTTGCTGTTGTCCTGGCAGAACCTCTGTTGCCGTATGCGTTGGCATTCGCTGCAGGGGCGATGGTGTACGTAGTGGTGGACGACATCATACCTGAGGCTCAAGTCAGGTGAGAGACTAGAATTTATGAACATTTGGATGACAAGATTAAAGTGTCTGTCTTTAACTTAACTCCCATGTCTTTGCTCCAATTTGGTGTCACCAGTGGGAACGGGAAGCTGGCATCCTGGACCTCCATCTTGGGCTTTGTAGTGATGATGTCACTGGATGTGGGACTGGGCTGATGTCACTGTGACAACTGGTACCAAGTCAACAGAACACTCAATGGCCATGATGTCATCACTGTGCTGCTGACCTCAGTTTTTTTTAAAAAGGGGACCAAATGAAGTGTTTTATTCTGAAACACTGTTTATCCATTTTGTTTGAATTGTTGCTACTTGAAATTCAGTAGTGATAATAGGAACAGAGCTATTTTGTATAACAAGGTGTGAGGATGGCTGTACTTGAAGCTCTCTTTAATGTGTTTTATTTTTATGCCAGCAGTCATTTCCTAAGAGCAGCTGTCACTTCTCTCAAATGACAGGCACCTCATTTAGGACTACATTTATGAATATTTAATGAAAATTAAAGAGCTTGTGAATGTGTTGATGAGATGCTTTTTTCTTTCTTTATCAAACTCATTTGTTCAACAACATTTCTTGGCTATAAAAGTGAAATGAATGTTACTTTTTAATTTATGTCTTCCAGTTTTTGTATTTCCTCATGACGGCAATACTTGAAGTCTGGTGTTTGATTTGTAACTTATGGGATGGCCAATGATTGGTTTATTATGCTGCATTACTGTCACTGCAACACAGCAAGGTAGAAGGACACTTTACATACTTTACTTTGTGCTTCTTCTATAATGAAAGTCTCCTTTTCAACCAAATGTAGTGCCTTCTTCTTTTATAGGGCACAAACAGTCTCCTGCCATCTACAGGTCAGTCTGAACATGTTGTGGTTCATGTCTAATTATTTAAATGCTGAAGTTAACTCAAAGGACATGTGAAGTCTTTGTTTGAATAAATAACCAAGTGATTCTGTTTCTTCAATGTCTTGTTTTTAAGGCAGTCAGTATTCACATGCAGATGCTCTTGTGCTAACAGACCCTACAAACCTAAAGATAAGTCCCTTTGGGTTTTTGTCTTTAAATTGTTTTCTTTTTATGCTTCTGCACCAGCACATCTTATCGCGTTGTCCACCTGTTTTTCCAATTCTGTTTGTCACATTTTGTAAAAGTATACTTCATTCCCTGCCTTTCAAACCATTTTACAAACCAGCAGTCTCAAGTTTTGTCAGCACCTCAACAGCAGGGTTCCACCAATACAGTTTTAAGATAGAACACTGATACAGATTCTTTTGAAACTGAAGCTGCTGGTTGACAATATTTTTCACAATGTTTAATATCTTTAAATCTGACTTCAGTAAGTATTCATTGTTATTTCAGAGAACTCTATAGATCGG
>JAPZEB010000014.1:20773653-20789032 GCA_029783705.1 Chaetodon striatus | reverse complement strand
AACGACATAGTATAGCATGTCGTCCGAAATCATGAAAAATGTCATAGTATAGCATGTCGTTCGAAATCATGTAAAAACGCCATAGCATAGCATGTCGTCAAAAATGATGAAAAAACGTCATAGTATAGCATGTCGTCCGAAATCATATAAAAACGTCATAGTACAGCATGTCGTCCGAAATCAAGAAAAAACGTCACACGCAGTCTACCAGAGCACCATGGCCTAGCAGAACCTGCAGACAGCTGAAATGGCCTTTGGACACTGCAGCGTGGAGAGGCGTGCCTGCAATGCCCCAGCCTCCCCTGCAGTTGATGACCTTTTTGTAGACTTCTTGGCAGAGCATCTCATCGAGGAGTCTGTCATTGTTTTCTAACACGGCCTGTCTGAGCTGGGAAATTTCATAACTACTTTCTTCTTCTGCAGAGGTCCTTAGTTGAAGCATAGAACCTGCTGAAAAATTAAAGAGAGAATGAACTAGACACTAAATATATGTTTGACAAAGGCATGCATTAAAAATGTGCAGTAGCTACATCCTGATTATCCACCCCACATCAGAGATACTGCAAGCATCACAGAAAATAAGGCTGATAGTGGTCAGAAGCTTTCTTTTAATATATAATGACTATTTATGTAAGTGACCTTTTAACAGCTATTTTTTTCCAGCTGTAACATCCATCTGTGGAGCTGTCATTCAGCAACCTGAGGGCGTGGCAAAGATTAAAGACTGCATCACCTTCAAAGAAGCGCACTACACCAAACTCCCTTCAATATATTCACAATTTAAAATTCAATAGCATGTCCAACTAGTTAGTTACAACCTACTCTCGTTTATGAATAATCAAGCTTTACTGGAACATTCGGCGCACAAATAATCTTTAAAACATGACATAAATAAATACAATACCAGTTTATAATGTGTGTCTCCTAACACTGTGTCGCTGTGAAATGGAAAGACGGAAAATAAAATATGTCGAACTTCGACTTGGTGTACTGAATGAACCCCGAGCTGACGCCTGGCTGAAAATGACCTGTACACAGGGCTATTTACTGCGCGTTAAACACAGTGTCACGTATATGCTATTAGCCGCTCCACAACAGGAGGGACTCTTCTAATATTCGGCTAAAAACAACAACCAACATAATCAGTTAGACATTAAACAGCAAATTTCGCTTTCCAAATCACGCGTTTCCTTCCTTTTACATGAGTTGTGGCGACGTAAAGAAGCTATTCTGTTGTGTTTTTAAAATCATTATTAGCATACCTAGGATGTGTCAGCAGCTGTCTCCTTCATCTTCCTGTTTGGCTTCTTCTTCGTCGTCGTGTTTGTGTTAGAGCTCCCATTCAGTTCAATGTCGCAGTGCTGCTCTCTAGTGTCTATAACTGCTATAACATCATGGAGCCTGGAGTGGGCCACTTGAACAGTGTTAAGTTACATTTTTTAAAAGCTGTAATAAAATGACTTTTTGAATTGGCATTCTAAATGCATTTTCAATTTAAAATAATAAACCAGAAATTAAAAGGTCATTAAATTCATGAAGCACCAATATTACATCAATTTTAAAAAGTCACTATAAAATAAATGAGAAAATTAAATAATTCATGTAAAATCATAAATTCACCATTAAACTGTTATTATGATAATTATTCTATCATACTTATTTTTGATATTACCATTGTTATTGGAATTCATTAATTTTTTTTTAAATTATACAACTGTAGATTTTGAATTCAGATTTTTTTTTTCCTTAAATGGTCATTTGCAAAAATGTGAAATGGAAAAATGCCACTTTAAACTTAAACTGACTTTTGAAAAGGGGCATTTAAAAAAAAAAAAAAAAAAGATTAAAAAAATTTAAGTTTGTCACGTAAATAAGAATTATAAAGCACCTTATCATAATTATAAGTTGGTATTTCCTCAGATTATTGGTTTATTTAGATATTGTACACATTTTATTATGTAATTTCTTTGGTTTTAATATCTTATTAATAATGACTTTGGGGGCTGCTCTGTGTGTTAGACTGCATTCAATTTTTATGTGCCTACACCATTAAAATGTATGTTAAAAAAAACTATATATATATATATAAACACGATAAAACCCCATATCATAATGATAAGTTGAGTTTTGATATTTTCTCAAATGATTGGTTTATTTAGACAATTTTGTAGTATGTGATTTTTTTTTTTTTTTTTTATAGTTACTTCAGTTGTAATCTTTTTAATGATGACTTTAGGGGTTGCTCTGTGGGTTGTATTGCATTTCATTTTTATGTGCCACATATAGCTTTAAACTAAAGGGGAAATATGCACTGTTGAAAATTTACATGTTTTTGTATGGTCTAAGACAGTCCAAAAATATTAGTAAACATGAACAACTCCCTCCCAAATTCAAAAACTAGAGTGTGAAAACTCAAATGTGTGACGTTGTCAAGTATAAAGGCTGGAACTGCTTTCTGTAAATGCTCATTTAATATTTTGCACAATCCAGGCTCCATCAAAATCTCAGCTGTAAAAAGTTATACTATTATGTAGAGATGCAGAGGATCAGCCGTTGGTGAAATTAATGAGGCTGATTTTATGTATTGTTTCTTTAAAATGCACTGTCAACTACAGATCAAATACTGTCAACACATTAAAAAAAAAAAAAAGACTTTTTAATAAAGAAGATGTCAAAATTGTACTTGAATAAAGTAGTCTACTAGAGGAAATGCACTGAATGATTTCACTATTGGAACTGGCACTCTATTCAATGTAACCAGTACAACTCCCTTTTGCTGAGTCTCACAAAGAGAAATACAATCGTATCCATGACAATGGGCTCACAATTCTCAGCTATGGTTGCCTTATCACTGCCTTCAACTTTATCTGTTCCCTCTCCAGGCAACCCAGATGGCATCCTTTCTTTTAAAACGAGGTCTATTTCTTTTGCGTGTGCGTCACAGAGCCTTTGTTTGGTTACTGATGAGGTCTTGGAGTTAGTGCTCGGACAACAGACAGTGGGCACAAAGCAGGAGAAAGAACTTTGGAGAAACATCTTAATTTGGCATCCCAGCAAAAGATACTGATCCCGCTATATTCCTAAAACATACCAAAAGCAACAGTTTGCACCCAAACAGCACTGACACTACGCTGCCTCTTTGGCCTCTCAGGCTTGTTTCTGTCAGGACCCTCAGCTGTGTCCCGCCTGAGTGAGTCTCACTGTTTCTATTGAGTGCCTGGGGTTTTACAACATGGTAATGAGCAGCGCTGGCCTCCTCTGTCCACTCTGCTTCTGTGGCTGTTGCTGAGAGACAAAGTAGAAGTCACCCAGGCGCTCAGAGAGAGTGGAGAAGAGGCCTTTAAAACAACGACACCACCATAACTCATGGTGTGTGTGCAGGATGAGGGGAGGGGGGTGTCAGCGGAGGGAGATGAGAGCGTGGAAGAGGGACTGAGACGAAGACAACACTTTCAACTTGCACAAGAGCACTGAGGATGAGCGGAGAGTCTTGTGGCGATGGCAGGAGAAAGAGATGAGGGGAATAAAAACACTTAAAGCAGTGATGCGAGTGCAGTGACTTCTGCAATGCTGCTGTGGTGATAAACCAGAGACTGTTTTTTCTTCAGGAGGATGTGATGTGCTCTACAAGATGACAGGTGCACTGGTGCCACAGAGGCAGAGACTGTGGATTCTTTGTGTGGTTTTGATCACTGCAGCTGGAGGTGAGAAACAATACTTTCCATACAAGTTTTTTTTTGGCTTTTGATCCTTTAGATGTAGGGATTAATCCTTGTGACTCCTCACAGGACATCACAAGAGTGATTTCTCTGTTGCAAGATTATATATCTTTCTTTCTTTTATCATCATGTAACCCCTGAGATTTATCCTGGGATCCCTTGGAGTGTTCACTCACATTGGGAATCACAACAAGAACCTAAATCGTACATTATTTCAGACTTTTAGTTGCACAAAATTTAGCATTTCAGTGAAATTCTACGTACACATTGTGGTTTTCGGTTCTCCAGTGTTCCAACAGTCAAGCAGGGTGTCTGGGCTCAAATTTCTAAATTAGAGCAACAGGTGATTGTGTGTCACAATAGTTAACATGCAGTAAAAACATCTTGAAATTAAACGCTGCAGGTGAAATGTGAGTGTAATCAAACAAAATCTGCAAAATGTGAAACATCTGTTCTGTAACATCTGTTGTGGCTGACTGTTAAACTCATGTGACTCATCATAATGAGCTAAACCTGCTCATCTCATCATGGGACTTATTATCTCAACAGGTTTAATTATTAGTGCAAATTGACAACCCAAAGAAAAAAAACCAAACAAGTGGGGAACTTGAATTAAATTAGCTATCATGCTCGCCTCACAAAACTGTACTGCCTTATATTCTTCGATTCTTTGACAACTGTCCGTTGTTAAGAGATGACTCCTCTTGCATGCTGTCAGTCAAGTGTGTGTTTTGCCTTCCAGAGAACATTCCTTGCCCAAATGGTGGTCAGATCCACCTGGCCAGCCGGCAATGCTATTGGCTCTCTGAGATGACATCTTCATGGCCTGAGGCGCAGGACTCGTGCAGAGAGACCGAGGGAGGAGACCTGGCATCTGCTGACAGCCTGGAGCTGCAGGACTTCATCCATTACTCTTTTCCAGTGTGAGTGCTACAAACAAATGTCTCCTCTCATGTGTCTTTATTGACTTTTGTATATTTATATGTCATTTTCTCTTTGTTTTTGTTTCGGTCTAGGAAAACCACTGTGTGGGTGTGGCTGAAGGGATCAGGGGCAGAAGGGTCTGACCATGTTGGCATTGTGGAGTCAGTGAGTCGTGCATGGTGGACCGGAGGCAGTGAGAGTCAGAGGGGGTGTACTCAGATGGCCTTGGGGACACAGGGACAATGGAGAACGGCTCAGTGTGCTGGACGATACCTTTTCCTCTGTGGAAAAGAAGTAACTGGTATGACTGCTGTTTCACTAGAGAAGACCAGAAGCATGCATTCATATAAAATACATGTCAGTGATTTTGCTTAACCTCTCTTCATGCAGTTTCTCTATCATCTGAGGACAGTTACCTGACTGGATTAGTTCTCATGACCGGCAGCTATGCTCAGACCCAGATACACCCCTTTCCCAGGGTCCCAGACATCGGACAACTCCCAGTGGAGGTCAGTGAAGTGTCAGTCTAAAGCACTGGTTCCCAACCTTAAAGGTTGCACAATGAATCCGAAGGGTTGGGAATTGATAAACAAGAAAGGAAACGAGAGGAAAAACATCTTCAACACAGAATGGCCACTTTTTTTCTGTGAATGCCAGACAACTTAACTTCAGGAAGTACTTAAAAAGTATTAGTACAAGTATTATTATTTTTAGACCTCATAAACCTCTAATGAGCAGCTACAGAATGACATTGCTTGGCTATACAGTAAAAGTTAAGAAACTAAAAGGATTGGGGATCAGGTTGGGGATCTGGTTTTAGTACCCCTTTTATATGTTAGTAGTCCATTTAATGGCTGTTATCAGTTATTATCATTATAATTGTAAAGTTTCAGACAGGGCAAACTGCATCTACCAGTAGGCCAGAAGGTGCAAATCCAACATTGTGAAACAGTCACAGTTTCATTAGGTTTCAATTTCAGTTCATTATAGGCAGCAAAACTACATGGCTAGGTGTAAGAAAAGCTCATGATTTGAGTTAAAATGTTTGTTATGCAACGTAATAAAACATGATGCAATGTATCACGTATAACATGACAAACTTGCATACATCAGTTCTAACAAGTAAATGTTGAGTTTTGATTTCACACGGGACACAAACAGCGGTCTACTGTGTCAAAGTCTTGTTTATTTGACACACCGACCCACCCCAACCTCCTGCCTACATGGGTTTTGTCACTTTTTATACTACATCACCTGACTTCCTCCTTTTCTTACATCATAATTACTGCAGCCAGTAGAGGTTGCTGCCCAACAATAAACATAAATGTATGAGGTAAAGTCGTGCCATACTACCTCAAATTTATGCTCCTGATGATAACACATAAGGGCCATTTAATGGGCTGATAACATCTGAAGCAGGTGGATTTCTAGCCAGGTGTAATTGTACTCCAACGTATTCCTACAGTTGCCAAGGAGTGCGTGGAAAAATTGTGGAGTAGCTAACTAAGAATAAATTAAACAGATACATAGATGTCACAGTTGGATTTTAAAAACTCCACAAATTCATCTAAACACTAGCTTACCTGTTGTGATTGACGGTGCCTAAAATTTTGTTAGCAAGCAATAAGCTAAAAGCAATGAATACATAGATCAAATATATTGAATGAAGCTTAAGTCATTAACCATTCAAACAGCCAGGTAAAAGTAATTGATAACTTGTTAAAAGAGCTAACTGTATCGGACAAATACGTAAAAAGAATGCAAACTTGACAAATCTGACCAAAATGTAGACAGCTCAATTTACATGAGCAAATGTTTGTAACAATATCTAGTTTTATATAATGAAAAGTATTAAATAGCATCTAGTTAAAGATCAGTTTAAAAGAATATTTTCAACATGACAGGATGTGGTGATGAAGGGGGATCCTGCTTGAGGTACTTGAGCCTATTCGACAAAGTGGTACATGGTGTAACCTACCTGTTCTTGAGCAGTTATCTAAATTTAAGAATTTGTGTTCTTGGTTTTTATATTCTGGTGCTGCTGTGACGCCCACAGATGCAGCTGTTTCCAGGGATGTGGTTCAGTCATGCAGGTCAGTTGGAATCAGTAGAGCTGGTGGTCCAGCCCAGTCCAGTGTCCTCTCAGGCCCGTGTCCAGATCCTCCGACCCTACTGCAACCCCAACCACCACCTGGTACCTCCTGGTATGGTACAACAGTTGTGTTGAAGGTTTTCTGAGAGCTCCTGTTTGTTTGATACTGTGGGTAATAATCTCCCTTTTGCTCCTCAGGCTGCAGCTCTCTCCTTAATCCATTCACCTGCTGCTCAGCAGTACCACTGTGTAACACCACAGGGGGCTGCAGCATGGGCCAGTACTGGTGCCACCTGCTGGAGGCCTGTGTGCCCACCACCAGTCCCTGCAGCCCCTATGACTCTGCAGCAGGAGGCCGCGGCTTTACTTTACCACCCAGATATCCTGCAATACCACCCTTCTACCACCTGGTAGCAGACCTGCCTCTGAGCATGAACCCAAGCGATGAATTAAAAACTATAAGCGTGAGTCGACCTACAGCAGTTATGGACCTTTGGTGTTTGATTACAATATTAAAAATAAGGGCCTTACACTATTTCTTGTTTTTTTTTTGACAGCTGCTTCTTCCAGATCGAGCGATCATGGTGTACCCTGATGATATAGTGGCTATACAACACACTCGTGACTCTGGAACATTCCTCCATTGCCTGAACAGTGAAGCCTCTTTGAACTCCCCCTGGCGCCAGAGTTACATGTCACTCAGGAGGACGGAATGGGGAGGCTGGTGGGAGGGAGGCCTCACTTCCCTGCCCCAGGGAGGCCAGTGGGTGGACGGGGTGGTGTGTAATCTGAGGATGCTGTATGTGGACAATCTACACAGAGCTACCGAGCATGATTATAACTTTGGCTTCACCAACAAAGAGACAACCACAGCTCCAGATATTTGGGCCCTGACAACTCAGAGTCTGAGATCTAAATTTGGGCTTAACATCATCCACCCCATGCCAGATGAAAAGAACCAGATTCATGTCCAAGTCAACGTCCCAACACTCATTGTTGTCAAGGTCCTGTCTGGAGAGAAAGCCCGCAGCTCATGGTCAGCCCCAGTTCTTCAGTCTGGGGTCCCCTTCCTTCCATCTTGCCCCAAAGAGGTGCAGTCTTGGCTTGGATGTAAGAGACAGTCCCATGATGCCTGGTTCTCCTCTGTGACCCTGGTGTTACCCTCAGTGGGAGTTGAAACGCTGAACATCAGTGTGATGGATGCAGCTAGCTTTCAGAGTGTGAGTGTGATGGTTTGTGGCTATGAGGCAGTGACAGGGCTTAGTGTTGAGCCACAAGGATGCCGAAGGACTCTCGTAGACACTCCACAGGTGAGACTGCAAAAATGAATTTACAGCAAACACATTTCGCTTATTTGATCTAATATTTTTATTGGACATGTTTGCAGCGTAGCTCTCGGTATGGCAAGCCAGCTGGTCTGTCCACCACTGTTCAGACTGAAATACCCTGACTATTGGACTGATTGCCGCTTTGAATTCTGTACAGATATTCAATCAAGGCCCACAGAGGATAAACCCTCGTGATTTTGAAAAACTCTAGACTTTTTACCTATTGACACCAGGAGGTCAAATTTAGCAATTATCAAGTGAACTATATCCACATCTTTTAGTACACACATTCATGGTTCCCAGAAGATGTATCAATATTTCTCTAGTGGTACCAAGATGTTTAAAGTTGTGGTATTCAGTAAAATGTCTTAGTAACTACAGGATGGATGGTACAGACATTCACACTGATATTCCCCACAGGATAATATGTAACAACTTTGGTGATCCTCTTACTTTTTGTGTAGTGCCATCATCTGGTCAAAATGTCAAAATTTCCATTTCAGCATTTTGGTTTATGGCCAAATACCTAAAAACTAAAACTTTTATTATCCGCCACATAATAATTTGCAAATATTACATAACTGTGGTTTGCATAAACATACGTTGCCAATATTTATTCTACGGATTGGGTTGGCTTGGTTATAATTAGCAGGTGTTAGCATACTAATCAAAGAGGGTGGACATGGTAGACAGTGAAGAGGTCAAAACTTGTAATGGGTGTACCAACAGCCACTTTATTGTGACACCAACATGTTTCAGCCTGTGGCTTTAGCCAGGCTTAACCTTGCCTCATAAACATACACAAGTTAACATTGTCATTGTGAGCCTATTAGCATTTAAACATTAGAATAAGACTCGGAGCACCGATACTTCTTACAGCCTCAAAGCTGCTAGCGTGGATGATAGACTGTTAGCCCATCCTTTCACATTCTGTCAGAGGAACGTGGACATGTGGACATGTTTGACCATAAATTCTCTGACATTGGTATCTTTTTTATGTTTTTTTTTTTACATTGTAGTCATTTATAGCCAAAGTGGAGAGCGGTTCCTCAGTAAAATTCATGTGGGTGATTGACGACCTGGAGAAGTTTGCTCATGAAGGAGAATCTTATAGTGTGGTGTTCAAGAAACCTGCTGAGTATAAGCTTAGGGTAAGATACATTATTTGTCTCTGTACTGTTACAAGTTCTGAGCGCTTATAATTATCCAAGAAAAGCAACCTTTTACTTTTCTGCTAGGTGACAGCTTCCAACCCTGTGAGCACTCAGAGCCAGGAAATCCTCCTGGCTGCTGATGAAATGACCCCACTGGCTGAGCCAGAGTTCCTATTGGTCAGGGAGGTCATAGCTGTGGGTGCTGCACACCTCTACACCCTCAGGGTCAAAGTGGACATCTCCATGCCTGTCACATTCAGGTAAGGTATTGTATTTTCACAAATAACCCTCAGAAATACTTAGAGACAACCATTGGGATGGCATGCTTGATACACCTGACTTTAAAATAAAGACTACCCCTTGAAATGTATCTCTAAAGTAATGTCTTGTCTGGTTATTCTAAATTTCCATGTGGTGCATGTCATATAGATGGGATTTTGGGGATGGCAGTAGCAAAGTGATCCACACCCAGTCTGCTCCATGTCACACCATGGAAGGGCTTATGGAGGGAGGAGGGAAGCAAGTGTATGTCCAGGACTCAGTGAACTATACCTTTTCCACCCCAGGTAAACACACTCACAAAAACTATTGAAGCTGCATTTATCAACATTTTTATACACAACATAAATCAAATGCCCATATGTAAAGTGAGAGGGGAAAACCCACTGCATGCTACATGCTCAGCACCAAACAACAGACACAATAATCACCAAACATAGTGGAGCATTTAGAAGTCATCAATTTCCCTTAAGGAGTTGGTACAAAACAAACCAGAGAAGTATGAACTTTGGACTTTGTTGGATGGACAGAAACAAATTCATGCTGTCATGTCTGCTGGATGTGTAATGTGTTAACAAGTTCACTGTATCAACTTTATAAGGTGATTATATGTCAGTGTTGTTTTTGCATCTTTTTTCTCCTGCCTCCTCAAGTGGCCAAAAAGTCAATTAACGCAAGTTAATTATTGCTTTAAACAGCAAGTTTAAACGGCATTAAATTAACCTTTGACTAATATTTTAAGTTGGCTGGTACTGTCTTTTTGATGCTATTTTGACAGAGACCAATGTATCATTTGGAAACCCTTTTCACCCTCATTACCCCCGCTAAGGAGGTTATGTCTTCAGTTGGTTTGTTTGTTTGTCAGCAGGATTACTAAAAAAATACTGGCCTTATTTTCGAGAAACTTGGCGCAAGGGTGTATCATGGGCCAAGAAAGAGCCAATTAAAATCTGGAGAAAATTCATATCACAGGGTGGACATGAATATTTTTTCAGTTTTGTTAATATTGCAAGATAGGACATTTGGATTTGGGGAGGTCTGCACTCTCTGAATTTCCTTGTAGTTTATGCTCTGTGTCTGTCTAAAATTAAACTCATATTTTTAAAAGCCCACTTAATGTAGACTTTAAACATTTCTTATTTTTGTGACATTTTGTGATAAAAATGAAACTGGTAGAAAATGTGCTTTATTCTTACTGTTCAGTCCATCAAGGTAAAATCATTTCCCCTGCGTCTTTGTTTTATGCAGATGACTACACACTTCATGTCCAAGTCTCCAATCAATATGACAACACTGAAGCATCTATGAAGATAAGTGTCCGCCCACAATTACATCACCTCCTCATGTCCTCTTCCCTTCTGGTGCCCCTCGTCAAACAGACTCTTCTTCTGGAAGCTTCTGCAGAGCCCTCCACCTACGCTGTAGTCTACACATGGGATTTTGGTGACGGCTCTGAAGCTATCCAAGGTGTCCACCCTAAAGTCAACCACACATTTGTATCTGCAGGAGTTTATAACGTCACAGTGTGTGCCAACAACACACTTACAGTCCTGACCGCCTGGCTCATGGTGGAAGTTATGGAGAAAATCTCCGGATTGACGGTCAGCGACAATGGACCCAGTGAACTAGGCTCTGCTACAGATTTCAGAGCTACTGTGGCCACTGGTACGAGTCTCCTGTGGAATTTTGACTTTGGTGATGGGTCCCTGCAGGAAAACCTCACAGATGGTACCATCTCCCACATCTATAAGTCACCAGGGATCTATACAGTAGATCTAACTGTCTCGAATTCTGTCAGCCAAGCTCATCAGTCTATCAGTGTAGAGGTCTATAAGTTGGCTGTTAGTGGAGTTCTCCCGACAGAATGTGTCATGATTGGAAGAGACATACCGTTTACCGCTCTGGTGAATGGGAACATATCCATTTTGACTTTCCATTGGCTGTTTGGAGATGGATCACCTCTCACTAAAGTGAGGGGGCAGACAACAGCCATGCACATATTTCAGAGCCAAGGGATTTTTCATATTATTCTGACTGTATTTAGTTCTGTTACATCTGTATCATTTAATACAAGTGTCTGTGTTGAAGCGCCAATAACCAACATGACAGTGCAGTCACCACAGGAAGTAGTGGCAGTAGGAGAAGAGGTATGCTTCAGGGTGTTAGTTTCCCCTGTGCAGATTAAAGGTTACCAATTTAAGTGGTTTAGCAGTCCCTCTGGTCTCACTGCTGTGACAGAAAACACTCTAAAGTGTTTTATCTTTAAAGATGAAGGTGTTGAAGAAGTATCAGTAACAGCAAGTAACAAAGTTAACGACAAAACAGCTAGAGCTCGGATCACCATTCAGAACCCTGTAAGTAAGCTGTCTGTGGCGCATGATAGCCGAAGCGGCACACTGACAGTCAATACGTTAGCATCATTTTGGGTTGCTAGTTGCATTGGTAGCAATGTCTCAGTGCTGTGGGACTTTGGTGATGGTTCCCCAGTGGAGCAGAAGTTGAACACGTCACACATGTTTACCTTGACAGGTCAGTTCACAGTCACTGCCACAGCATTTAACGCTGTTAGCCGTGACTCTGTGACCCTTGAAGTTAATGTTTTACCTTCAATTTCAGACCTTTCACTTCACACCAATCAGCCATATGCTGTAGTAGGAGAAGAAACTCTTATTTCAGCAGTTAGCAGTGCTATCAGTAGCACCAACTATTATTGGACTGTGGATGGTATGACCTCAACCAAACAGGGGACTTATCAGTTTAGGTTTGCTTTCCTGAAACCAGGAGTGTATCAAGTGAGGGTTGTAGCACAGAACTTGGTGAGTAGAAAGGAGGCAGCCATTTTAATTGAGGTCTTTGAAAGAATAGAGGGTCTTCAGATTGCATGTCAAAACATGACAGACACAAAATATGTACCGACACAAGAGGAACTGATGTTTATTGCTTCAATCACCAAGGGCTCTAATGTCACTTATTACTGGCTTGTTTCACAGAGCAGAATAAACCAGCAAATTACTGGTGATGGAGAGCTTTTTCATATAGTAGCTGAAGCTCCCGGCAAGATTTCAATTCAGCTAAGTGCTTCTAACAAGCTGGGCGAGGCCACCAGCATTGCTCCTTTAGTTGCAGTAGAGCGTGTAACACGCGCACACATTACAACACATTCAAACATTGTGGCATCAGGGAAATTAGTGAATATTTCTGTGTCCGTGGCTGCTGGGTCAGACCTAACATACCTTTGGTATGTGAAATCTGATTTCTCACCCCTGCAAACACATATGCCCTTCCTTCTCCACACTTTTACAAGTGTTGGACATTGGCATGTCAAAGTTTCAGTTCAGAATGTGCTCAGCCACAGCAATGTCACCACAGAGTTTAATGTTCTAGAGGAGGTCCAAGAGGTGGACTTTGAAATTGAAGGAAAGAAGTATCCACTTTATGCCACCACAAGTGCTGCCGTTCATCTCCATGGGCTTATTCAGAGGGGTAGTGATCTGCACTGGGACTGGAAAGTTAGAGGTGCCATGCCTTTTAGTGCTACTAATCAGACCTTTATCTACACTTTTCCAAGTGCAGGCATCTACCAAGTGTCTTTGAATGTCTCCAATGGGATAAATTGGCAGATGGTTTCACACAGTGTCACAGTCGAGGACACAATCAAAGGTCTAATGCTGAACATTTCCAAATCATCTGTCTGCACCAAGGAAGCAGTTACTTTTATTCCAACAATCTCTAAAGGAAGCAATGTAAGCTTTGCTATAACATTTAGAAACAAAGACTGGACTCATAGTCAGGGCATCCTCGAAGGGCGGTTCACCACATCAAGCCTTCCTGCAGGGACACATCAAGTTACAGTGAAGGCTTGGAACCAGGTCAGTAGTGTTGAGGTGTCTTCAAGCATTCTTGTGACTGAGCATGTTCAAGGTTTGCGTCTTGTGAATTGTTGTTCTGTTGCACTAGAGGCTCTAATAGGGATCAAGTTCAAGGCAGAAGTTGAAAGTGGACTTTCAGTCAACTACACCTGGATATTTCAGTTAAAGGGGTCTAAGCCCACGTGGCTCATGGGACAAGAAGTGATCTTTACCCCAGCAGAAGGTGGTTCATTGTCTGTTAGTCTGCTCGCCACCAATGGAATCTGCTCCAAGACGATAAATGATACTGCCACAGTTCAGAGTCCTGTTAAGAAAGTCAAGCTTATCTGTCATTCAGGACGCATATTTGTTGGTCATGCTGTCAGGTTTTCTGCCAAAGTGAACAGAGGGAGCAATCTCAGATTCCACTGGGACTTTGGAGACTCAACTGGAGCACTGAAGACAGATTTAAGCACAGTCAATCATACTTACTATACTCCAGGGAAATACACTGTTATGGTCAAAGTTCTCAACAGTGTCAGCCAAGTTTCAACACAACTACACGTGGAGGTGGAGGAGCTCCAGTGTTCTACCCCTCAAGCTTCTCTTGTCCAGAGCCAGTCTACGTTCTTCAGGTCTAGACCGAGTTTCTTTGAAGCAAGCGTGGACATTAACTGCTCCGCCTACAAAGCCACGTACCTATGGGAGATACTCAAAGAGTCAGATTGTACCAACTTAGAACTCTCTGATGACAAAGTTAGTCTTAGAAGTCAGGTAGATGCATCTTCACCTCTTCTCTCACTCCCAAAACATACTCTTGATATAGGACAGTATTGCCTGGTATTCACCATTTCACTTGAAGGAACTCCTCTACTTGTCCAACAAAAAACTAGTGTTACAGTGGTCCACTCTCCGCTGGTAGCTGTCATAAGGGGAGGATCGCACAGACTGTGGCCCAGCCTCAGTGATCTCATCCTGGACGGATCTGAATCTCAAGACCCTGATGTAGTGCCAGGAATGGAGGATACACTGCAGTACCACTGGACCTTCATTACAGTGGTAAAGGCCTCTTGATGTTAAAGCAGCTTTAGTGTAATGACAATTATCTTAATTGCTATTATTATGAGTTGGATAAGGAAGTGTAACTTTAAAAAAAAAAAAAAAAAACATCTTTGATACGCAGTAATCTCCCCACTTGAGATCTACATAAGTGATACTAACACCTGGATGTTTGTATTTTCAGAACTCCACAGAGTCTCATTTTGTAAAACCGCCTGAGGGGAGTAACAGCAGGAGAATTACTGTACTCAGCACTCAGCTGCACCCAGGCACAGTCTACATTTTCACCCTCACCGTACACAAGGCAGGGAGGAGACCTGCCTCTGTCAACCAGACAGTGAGTATTACTCATAATCTCACTTTATCCTCACACAAAAACATGCTTTATCACTTTAAAATACACATTTACTGTCTTTTTTTTTGTTTCTGCAGTTCATTGAGGGAAATTATATGGAATTATGTTGAATATCTATACAAATACAAATGGGTTTGGAGACTTGGGGAATTATGGAAGAACATACCAAAGGCAAACCAACAATGTTCGTTGAACAAGACACTCACCACACATACCTTTGTCTCTTATCTTTAGGTGACGGTGTGTGAAGCTCCTGTGCTTCCTGTAATTGTGGAGTGTGTGTCCTGCTCTGTCTTGTCCTCCCCACACTATATTAGTTACAGCAGCCCCATCATCCTCTCAGGACAATGTGGACAGTGTGACGAAAATGCTCAGGTAATGATTCAGATAAATACTTTTAGGTTACATGTAAAGTCATTTTTAATGTAACTTAAATTTCACACATTTTTGTGAAAAATTCAGTTAAATAGTGGTCTCAAAGAAAAGGCAAAGAAAAAGTCATCACACTGAGCTCCCTCTGCTGCAGTATCAGCTGTTAATCATTATCTTTTTAATTTTGATGTTAATCTGCTTAGAGAATAAATTAACGACTAGACAGTTTAATCTATATTCAATCTTAGC
>JAPZEB010000014.1:20744738-20756697 GCA_029783705.1 Chaetodon striatus | reverse complement strand
CATTTCAGACATAATTGCTATCTGTGGTGAAGATGGGACTTCACAACAGCAGCAGAGGACAAAGGAAATCAAATTTAAGAAATAAATAAGAGCAACAACATCTTTTGTTCTTGTTTGTTCTCAGCATCATTGTCACACTTAAATATAACAAGCATGATTTGTGATCCTCAGTGGCGGAATAACCGAGCCTCCTTGGAGTCCAGTGGAGAAAGAATCCTTGATGCTCTAAAGAAAGGCACAACCGTCGCTGCAAACCCAGGAGAGAGTCCTCCACTGGCCCCAGATGTTGCTAAACGCTGCTTCCAGCAGTTGGCTCGTTCCTATGAGGAGGAGTATGGTGGCTTTAGAGAGGCTCCAAAGTTCCCCACACCAGGTAGACTCAGGAAGTACTGCAGTGGACATGTTTCAGGCTTCCAGCCCTGTTGAGCCTTTGAATACTCTTCATTTAATCTCTATCTCCCTCCCTTCCTCCACAGTGAATCTGATGTTCCTCATGTCGTACTGGTCTGTGAATCGCTCCACCTCAGAGGGGGTCGAGGCACTTCAGATGGCCTTACACACACTCCGTATGATGGCGCTGGGAGGCATCCACGACCACGTGGCTCAGGTTTTTACGTGTTTGAATACAGATATTTTTGTAAATGGATATTTTCCTCTATGCTTTGGCCCTCTAGTCCACATGCAAATTGAGTTTTAGGTCATTAAAGCAGAGATTTTGAAGCACTTTCTTAGGTGCAGAATTGTCATAACCCTGGCTACTCTGTCGATACAATGGAGCGTTTGGGAAACAATGATGTCATATCCTCAATTTGCACATACCAATTGTTGCTTTGTGTAATAAGCATTCACCAGAAACTACAACAACAATGGCGGACCACAGATTTTTGTATGTTTTATCAGCAACGCTTGGTCTAATGACTACTTTACACTTAAATTTAGTATTGCTGCATGCCGTTATGGACAAACAGAACTGTCTGCTGTGCTCAGTGTTGCTTGGTCCACCTCAGCGTCAGCAGTTTGAAGTCTGAAAGAAATGACAGTTTTAGATCAAGCCTGGTCGAATCAGCAGCTGGTGGGCCAATTTTGAGATTGTTTTCTGTGAGGAGTGGAATGAAAATGTTCGCAGGTCTAGAGCATCACTCTTGTTTTTCAATGAGCTCCTCCGTCCTTATATCGAAGGAGAATCAACAATGATGAGACTTCCAAAAGGTGTTTTGAAAAAAGTAATGTTAGCCTGTAAACTTAAGTGCCATTGTGACAAGAGGAGACTGATGAAGACGAAGTCGTTTTTACATTTTAGAATGGACTGGTTGTGTGGACTGAAATACTGTTTTAAATGGAGGAAAAAATATCTCTTAACAAATATTTGCTATTTGTTTATGTACAGACACAGTCACAAATACATAGCTGTATTGTGTCTCTTCGTAAGATCGTAATTGTTTTGTGTCTATTGTTTGAGTTCAGGTCAGATATGTTTGCATGTTGCATGACAGGAGAGAAGCTTATGTTGCCACAGCAATGTAGTGTTGTGTGTTATAGCATACATCATTTTATATACCGTACCTAACTTAATGTCTCTCTCCTGCAGGGTTTTCATCGTTACTCTACAGATACCTCCTGGCATGTTCCCCACTTTGAGAAGATGCTGTATGACCAGGCTCAGCTGGCTGTAGCCTACATTACTGCCTCCCAGGTGTGTGAGATTGCGTCTCTGGCTGTGTGTGTGAACGTTCTTTGTTTATCTGTCATGGTAGTTATCCCTCCATCACTCTGTCTCTCTCTTATCCAAGTAATACATCGCCATATAACCCAGTCAGCGAAAATCATTGTTGTGAGACGTGGCAAACATTGATTTTGCTTCAGAGTAAATACAAACGCTAATAATGACATCGAAAGTCCTAATACACACATTTGTAAGGCTTGTTGTTGTCGATTTTTTTTTTTTTTTTACCAAGTTTCTCCTAAAATTGAACTTTTTAAAAGCAAAAAGGATCAATTCAGACAGATTCCAGGCTGTTTTTACTGCACTGGACGGTGTTTATTAAAGATGCAGCAATAAGAACTGGGATCTGACTGCCATAGTTTTTAGTTTTCTCATGAGTGTATGCTGGCCTGGCCTGTTTTCAAAGTGGACAGAGACAGAAACAAAAAGTGAATTAGGACACAAGTGTGCATGCAAACTCAAATACAGACACACACTGCGCACACATACGTGCTTTTGTTTAATGAGGCTGCCTCAGCATTTGCATTGGATTTTGCACTTAATACCCTGCATATAAATCACATGACGGTATCTTTAAGGTTACGTTAAAGTTGAATCATGACTCTAAGCCGGTGTGTGCTCTCTGTTTCTGCTATTCTAGGTATCAGGTGAACAGCATTTTGCAGATGTGGCTAAGGACATACTGCTCTATGTCTCCAGGGACCTGAGTGACAAGGTGAATCAGCTACAGCCTTGTTAGGACTCCTCTGTGTGTTTATGTGTACATGTGTTTGTAGTACTGGATTTATGGGGACCAAAAGTCCTCACTGGGGCACTAAGGTGACTGTGAATATTTTATATCAGGGATTTTTTTTAGCATTAAGAATATATTTAAGTAAAGTTAGGATAAGATTTAGATAAGGGTTAAGATGTAAGTTAAGGTTAGTGCCAATGTAGTGTTTCGGAATGCTTGTTGGCGAAAGAAGGTCATAAGAAATAGAGCAATAAATTGCATCTTGTTGTCACAATGTCTCTATCTGCTGCTGACAGAGCAAGAACATTAACTGTAAATTTCAAGAGGAGATAATAAGTGTGTCTACTGTGTGTGCATGTGCGTGTGTGTTCGTACACCCTTGAGGGCAAGGGGTGGGACCCCGCTGACAAATAGCCTCTAAACCCCTTGCTCTCCTGTGAGGGTCAACCCTTTTTTCCTTTTGATTAATGAATCGACAGCAGCAAACGGGGCACACAATTAAAACCACACTCGTTGCAATCATTATATTCCCCAAGATTTATTATCTAATTATACGCTAATGAATTAACGTCGCAAAGGTAATTCACTATAGAGTGTATGTTTCTTTTGTGCTACAGTGGCTGGGAGCTTTCCTCAGTGAGTTAGGCTCCTCGACTTTTCATCAGGACTGTAAAAATACTGTACGTCAGGTGTCTGTAGGTCCTTATGGAGGGTTTACATGACACTTTGTATGATCAGATTCTTTAAAGGTATTGATACATTAATTGATTCCTGTCACAACCATGTAATCCCTGACAGCCCCTCAAAGGTGTTCATTGATTATTTGATTCATGTCAGAGTTGTTCAATCAGTTCTAAACTCAAGATTTTGATAGTTTCTTGCGAGCAGTCTGGTAAAAAAGTCAGTTCAGTAATTAGGACTTACAGTCCAATTGATTTGTTGTTGTTTTCATGCCTCTCCTTATGTTTATATTAAACGTGGCCAAAGTTCCAGATAATGAGGCAAATATGTAGAAGTAATCCTTGTGAGCAAAAACCTCAGACTTGAGACCGTTGTGGATACTCGGTTTCCAGTATTTTTTATTTTTTTACTTTCGAGTCAAGCTGATGTCAGCTTGTGACAGATTCGTTTATATGGTACTCTACACTTGTAAGCATGTAGCTACATGCTAAATTCAGGGAAACCTGTGCAATGCACAGAAATAAGGATTGCCTGATTCCCTGAGGCAAGTAAAGTGCCATGTTGAGCTAGTAAATCTAGCAACTCACTTTCCTAATCGGGCAAGTGGTAAAAAGGAATTAAACACATTGCTTTTTCCAGACATAATGATGGAAGATGTAGTGAGCCCTCTCACTTCCAGCTCATCACTATTAACTAGTGATGGCCAAATGAAGCCTTGTGAAGAATTTTCTTTATTTTCTGAGCCCACCAGATGGCGCTTTTTGTTCAACAAACGGTTGAAAGCACACTGAATTGCCATTCTTTGAGCTGCTCTCTTTAAACCACGAGCGCTATCTGTTGGGCTCAGAAAATAAAGAAAATGCTTCATGAGGCTTCATTTGGCCATCACTACTATGAACTATTAAGAGCTGCACATGCACAGTATCAATCAGGCACTCGTGAAAAAATAGTGGCAGGCAGAGACAAAGTTTATGAGCTAAAGTGCAAGCGATTTCAGTTACCCTTGAAACAGGAGTTTAATTGGGTGGTGTGATGTGATGGATGTAGGTGAAACTTCATCTATTTATGGCGCAGTTTGATGCACATTTTAGAGCAAGGCGAATAAAACAGGGTTGTTTTTTAAAGGCACATCAAGTTTCTGAAAAATGCCACAACGTGGCAATTAACTTTCCTATTAACTTTTCCCATAACTTTCTTTGCTGTTATTTGATAACCGCTAATAAACAAAACAATTGATATAGGGGCAAGTTAAAATTGATCTTGAGCAAGCAGATTTTTGATGCACTTGCTCGACCTGGCAAGTTAAATAAAAATGTTGCGCCCTGTCTTGGTAGCAAATGTCATTAATTTTTTCCCCAACTTTGGACATATTCCTGCTGGATCACCTATTGTAGATTTTTAAGAGGAGAATGTGCCCTTATTCTCCATTGCAGTGACTCCCTGGCTGCAATGATGATGCAGATGTAGTGACAGCATAAATGGGAGATCTGCAAACACTGACCAATCAGAGGAGCCTGGGCTTTTTTGGGAGGAGAGCTTAAAGAGACAGGTGCTAAAATGGAGTGTTTCAGACAGAGGGTGAATACAGGTGTTCCAGCCCTGACAGTATGAGGAATATAAAGTGTTTTTTGAACATTAAAGCATATAAACATGTTCTCATAGAAATCCAAAACTACAAGTATGAACTTGAAAATTAGCATAATGGGTCTTGTTTAATAAGAATGAGTGAAACAGACGTGAAACTTTCAACCAAAGAGGGCACCAAACCCCTGCTTTTCAGTCTGATGTTAACTTACTCTTTACAGTTAATACTCTCACAGTCATGTTCTCAAACAGTATTTGTGTTCACTGTAAATGAACCATGTGACTACACAGAATGTGTCGTGAAATTTGCTGTATTTAAAGATATACATACATACCTCACAAGTCCTATATTTATCTCAAGTTACATAGTCATTAAATAGTAGCTTTTCTCCTCCTTCCACTTCCTCCACTCCTTTCTATTCTCTAAACAGTCTGGAGGCTTCTACAGTGCAGAGGATGCTGACTCCATCCCACCATCAGGGGGGCCAGAAAAGCGTGAAGGGGCTTTCTGTGTCTGGACAGCCTCAGAAGTTAGGGAGCTATTGCCAGAAGTGGTTGAGGGTGCCACTGGAGCTACCACACAGGCAGATGTCTTCATGCACCATTATGGGGTCAAGGAGCAAGGCAATGTCACCCCAGAACAGGTAATATACATTATAATTATGTCATATGTAGCCATTGCAACACTTGGTAGGATTGCTGTTAGAGATGGATAAATGGAAAGACTGAAGTAACATTCAGAAAATCCACTGTTAATGTGATCAGACTAGTCAAAATGTCTATATGGAAAAATGTCATTTGAATAAAAAAAGTTGCGCACGATGCTCAGTCACTTGTAATATTTTAATTAGACAGCATGTTAAAGTGATAAAGCCGAACTATCAAGGCATTAACATGACAGCTGTTTCAGTCAGTATGAGTTCATTGCTATGAACACCCTCTTATCCCCTGTGCTGTTTGTTGCCAGGACCCCCACGGGGAGCTGCAGGGCCAAAATGTGCTGATCGTGCGTTATTCAGTGGAGTTAACGGCTGCTCGCTTTGGCATCAGTGTCGAGAAAGTCAACGAGCTCCTGGCCTCGGCAAGAGCCAAAATGGCAGAAGTGAGGAAGAGTCGGCCACGCCCACATCTGGACACCAAGATGTTGGCCTCCTGGAATGGTAAAGTCTAGACAAGTTTGCATGCAAATTAGGGCTGCACAGTATATCATTTTTTAATTGTCACTGCAGTTATGTCTGGAGTAATAAACGCATCGGTAAGACTGCATTATTGCACTCAGCAATTTTTTAATTAGTTGTTCGAGAGTATGAATAGAAAATTGGACTTTAAAATGTAGCTGTCATTCTTTTTTTTATTGGTGTCTTTTCTGTTAAGTTTTGGTACAGCTGCCTTAGTATCAATAGCCAGCCAATGTTGCTTATCCTTTTCTAAAACAGATTATCATTTGACTTTTTAATCTCACGCTCTAGACCACATTACATTGTTCACTGATGGTGAATTGGTAGAAGGGGTCTTGTTCCTCTTGGGATGCATAAAATTACCATATTACCAACATCGAGTATGAATTGTCATGTTGGGTTTTTTTTTAACGCTAGTGGCATGAGACTGGCTTTGATGTTTCAGTTTTCGTTCTCTTTCCTGTAGCTCCATCCCTCTGACACATAAAGACAGACTCACAAACATGATTCGTGTGAGCCGGCGAAGCGTGTGTCTTATCTGCAGGGCTCAAGGCCCCTACTATTTAGTGACAATTTGCTACCATGGAGCACCACTGCAACTTGTAAATATTATTAATATATGGACTGGAACGGTGCTGGTTTGTTTTCAGCTAACAGTGAATAAATCATCACGTTTAATGGAGCCATGGCAGCAGATTATCTTAATGAAGTTAGTCATAGCATTAGCAGACATAGCATGTTTTTATGTACCTGCAGGGCTCAAGACTGTGTGTATTTAGTCACATTTTGCAACCAAGGAGCACCAGTGCTACTTTGAAGTAGTATTGATACATGAACTGGAGAGCTATTAGTGTGTTCCAAGCACATAGTGAAGAACTCCTCATGTTTAAAGGCCTAGTGGCAACAGTTAAACATTCTGCTTACTGCTAACATCTTCTGTTGACCAGAAGCTTCAAGTTCACAGCAGAAACATCAGCACTCTGGTCTGAGATGAGCCGGGTGCTTCAAAATAAGAGCACCAGTGGTTCTGCTTTGATTTAGTTAATTATAACAATAAACTTTGTTGTAACAGTACCTTAATTAACTTTATTATATCAGAAGTTTTAAGAATTTTATCACAGTAGCTACTTTTTTAACTGTATTGTTACTAAAGTTCATTTAATAATTTTGTATTGTAGTACTCTACAGTAGTTCTGAGGAGATTTCAGAATTTTGAGATATAAATCGATATAAATATATTACAATATTATTTTTAAGCCATATCGCCCAGCACTAATTGGTAGTTGCTCAAATTAGATGTTGGAAGTACTTTGTGCTTCTTCTCTTAGTCAGATTTACGCACACAATCATTTATACACACATTTATTTTCAGCAGTATGAAAGTGAGTGTAAATTATTATGGGGGTACAAGTTGTCACTTTCCATTTGTGTGATGCCAATTTGGACACCTCAACGTTGTTTGTCCTGCACATTGTCTCAGATGTGATTAATTACAAGAACACAAAGCACACCACACACACACACATACACGTACACCCACAAATTTTGTTCCCAGGGCTGACGTCTCAAGACAGAGTGTGTTAGTGAGGTAATGAGGCTCTGCGATCCCGAGAACTTTCCAATTAGACGCGAGACTCTCCTTCTCCTCTCTAATGAAGAAACCTCTCCATTAATCACCTGTCCTCTGCTGCAACACTTTGAAGACCAGACTGTGCACTCACCAGGCTTTGATACACTACATGAAAGAGGAGTGGAGAGAAAGAGGGAAGGGAGAAGGAATATGAGAGAACAAGGAAAGTTCAAAGAGTGTGAAAAATAACTAAGCTGGGACTGTGGTGCAGCTACACGTTGGCATCTCAGCGGAGAGCGGAAATGATGTTTTAAGCTGAGTCAAAATCATTTTTATAACCAATCATCCCACCTCAACCACCATAATCATCACTACTACTTGTTCCCCTGCAGGTCTAATGCTGTCCGCCTACGCTCGCGTCGGGGCTGTGCTGGGGGACAAGGCCTTGCTGGAGAGAGCGGCGCAGGCTGGTAACTTCCTCAAGGAGCACCTGTGGGATGCTGAACGACAGACCATCCTCAGATCCTGTTACCGTGGTGACGAGATGGAGGTGCAACAGATGTAAGAAAATGATTGTGTATCATCACAATACACTCACACTGTATACAGAGATCAGTATATGTGGAAGAAGGGCTGTCAGCATGTCACCATGGTGATTAAGGCTGGCTCAACAGTGCTGTATGCGGTATTACTGCAAGTCTTTTTCGTTTTTGCAAATAACTTTACATATCCTGATTTTGGTACTTTGTAAATATGCTTTATTGGTAGGCTACTATAAGATATATTGTTGCCTTTGAAGATGAAGTTGTTTTAAACAATTTAATACTCATTCAATGTTGAAAGCAGAACACAGAAGGGCAATGAGGCTCAATAGGGGTTTTGTCAGTGGAGGCACTCTGACCGTGTCTGGTTGCTATGACACAGAATATTTGCAAAAATAAAAATGTTGGTACAAGGTAGGGTACCTACTCTGAATGAAGGTAAGGCTGAAGAGCGTAGGGAGACAGGACGGACGCACAGGTCTGTGTGTGTTCAACATTAATATCTCCTCTGTTGTTTTTGTTCAGTGATGTCATGGTTGGTCTTTGTGGTATTTGTCCCACCCCTCCTTGGACAGCTAGGTAAAAAGTGACAGTGACAAGCAGCTGCAGCATTTTACACATTATTTTTCAACTTTTGACAACCAAAAAAAAGCAAACAGTGCAATAGATGCTCAGCACCTCGTCACTCTGCTGGCGTTAGTAACATACTGTAAATATGCGGTGGTTCCAAAAAAAACATGAACATACAGAATATGGCAGTTGCCTATTTGGAATGAAACCTGACATAACAATTGTCACCAGTATACATTATCTGTTCGTCATAACTTGTGGTAAATAATTGGAGTCACAGTTGCAGAACTTTGAGGATCCCCATTGACCAATTTAGATACAGCATTTTGACATTGCTAACAGGTAGGAATCAAAACACAATCTTTCACGCTGTCCATCATATGTAATTGCTTTATTTACTGTGTTTCAGCCTTTAGCCAGAGGTCTTGTCTTCATCACTATGAGTTTTACCTTCATCGTGTAAATTCATGTCAGCTTAGCCTGATGAAAGGTTTAATGCAGGATGTTTGGGTTCTATGATCAGATCAGCGGTCTATAAGATGTTCTGAAGTGCAAGAACTTGGTAGTAAGTGTAACAACTCATCTCAGAGACTTAAGGCCAAACAGCTTAGTCATTTGTCTCTTTCTCTTTGATGCCTTAAAAACATTGTCCCTTTCCAGCAGTGAGACAGAAATGCTTTACTGTAACTCTCTTATAAATTAATGTGACAAAATCCATCAAGGGAGAGTTTTGCTTTTAGTGTAGCAGCAACAAGCAGTTGTTCTGTGCTAGCATGACTAACTGTTTCTACATAAACAGGAAACAAGGCTATTGGTGTAAATCAGGTTATGGCAGGAAATCAGAGAACATGTTCACATGCACTGCAGTAACCTGGTTACTGTAAAACTGCATTTACCTGCAGGTCAGTAATTAGATTTCTCCTCTAGCCTCTATCATGATGTATATATGAAACAAGGTTGGCCATATTTTAAATGGATTATAGATGCCTGTTGAATGACATATGATGGTGATGAGTTTTTTCTCGGTCAGGGCTTTTGGGCTGACAGCACTGTGAGAGGAGAAGCTGTGGAGTGGGAGAATATGCAGTTTTTCCTGTTGATTATATGTGTTTGAAAACTATGAAAAATTATTTTGACTTACTTAGTTTTAGTAAAACTAAATATGGCCAAGAAGTCAGGTTTTTCCAGCAGAGTTGTAGCTGTGTTAACAAAATATCTTTTAATCCCATGAGCTGACAAATAAGGACACAGAATTTCTCATTACATAACATTTAAAAAGCCAGGTTACTCCACCCAGGGAGCAATAACATCAACTGGCTGATTGTCTAGCGGTAGCATCCAATCAGAGGAGGAGACTTAGAATGTTCTCGAAGCATCACAACATAAACACACAGTGCCTTGTTGATGGCACACCACCACTCCAGGTGTCCTCGTTCTGTTGGCCAGCCCCATGCCCTAGTTACTGTAAATGAGTGAGTGTGAAATGCCACCAAATCAGCAGAAAAATATGTCAGGAGACCCACAACACGCATGATGAAATGCGTACAATTTTAAATGCACGCACCAACAGGTCCACACTTGTGCCCTAAACACTCTGGCCTTGTTCCACGGCTTCTGTCTCATTCATAAATGTCCAATTCAGGATGGTGTCAGCATTGAGAATGCTTACCAAGGCCATTTTCTCAAGCTTGGTTTGGTTTCCACATGTGGGTAAACCACTCTGTCATGCCAGGCACATATGGGTCGTTGACTAATTTACCAGGAGGAATGATAGCTGCTGAGACTAACTGGGTTAATAAGCTGTGGAGGTGTTAAGGAGCTGATGCCATAGATTTTCTGTGGCTCTCGCCTAGCACTGGATGATTGAGAGTCTTACTAGTGTCCTCAGGGATCAGAGGGAGGCTGAGACAATGGCAAGGTCCTAGTTGGACACTGCTGATGTTGACTCACTCTTACGTGATTTGTCAACATGCTTGGTCATCCGCAGCTGTTTTGCACTGCATTAACCAGTGATTACTTGTCAGTGAGTTCTTTTTTTCTGTGGATTATTTGTTAAATGAAGCAGGTGTGTCTCCAGGTCGTGTTCCTTTGTTTTGTTCAGCCATTGTGGCTACTTAATGTTGTTAACAGTTTCCTTCTTTTTATTTCTAACAAACATCTGTTTCTGCTGGAATCACAAAACAACATGCTTTAGAAACTTTGATGAAGTGGCTGCTATGTGTTCATTCATGTCATATATGTTCACTACATGGCCAAAAGTATATGGACATTTTAACAAAGTATGTAGTAACCTTAACATTTCATCTATATGTGACTGATGAGCATGTTTTTCCAAAATTATGAGCATTACTGTGCTGTATTAACAGTCACTACTCTTCTTTGCTCCTATTCAGTCACAGAGCATTAACGAGTTGGCGATCCACCTCCTCCACACCTTGGTCCCTGCTTTATGCATAGGGGCATTGTCATGTTGACACAGGAGAGAGCCCTCCCTAAACAGTTGCCACCAAGCCGAGCTCATTATAGGGTCTGTGTCCACATAGCATTTTTTCTGAGCAACATCGAGAGAGTGTATGCAGCTGCATCTGGTCACCCAGAGAAAAAGCACTGCATCCAGTGTCCTCTGGCTTTTTTTTTGTATGGTCGCTCACTTCTAGTTGAAAATCTTAACGTTTCCGACAGGTGTGTGTGATGTTGCTGCCACTCCTTTAGCTACTGTGCGATAATCAGCTCAGTCAGAAACTATCGCAACAAAGACAGAAAGTCCATTTGTTGGAGCAGATTGACTGGACAATGAATGTTCCAGATAAGTGTTGTGCTTTTATCGTTGAACCATTGTAAACTTGTAATTAACTGTGTAGTCAACCCTCTGTTAACATAGTGTTACATTAGCTAGCTATTTAAAGTTAAAAAGCGCTGGGAGCACTTCTTTATGAAGTGCTGGGATTAAACACACCCCAGTGCCCTGCCACTGCTTTTCTGCTGAAGAAAAATGTGGACATGCCCGTAAGACGTACGTTTAGGGTTTGCCTCAATTTGAACTAAAGGGCCAAACAATACAGTGAACACTTTTTTAAAGGACAACAATGTGGAATATATACTTTTTGTTTGGTTACATTATTAAAGGTCCAGTGTGTAGGAATTAAAAAGATATATTTAAGGAAAATGGCATATTACATTCAGAACTATGTTTTCATCAGTTCACCTGAAAATAAGAATCAGTGTATTTTTTTTTCTTTTCGTTACTGTAGAATGAGCTGTTTATATCTACATATGTAGCAGGTCATCTTCCACAGAGTCTGCCATGTTGTTTCAACTGTAGTCCAGAACGGACAAATTTAACACTGGCTCATCAACACTAGATGCCGCTAAATCCTA
>JAPZEB010000014.1:20730664-20744638 GCA_029783705.1 Chaetodon striatus | reverse complement strand
AAGCGGTTGAAAATGGATGGATGGATGGATGGATGGATGGATGAATGGTAGAGCTACGCCCTAATGCTAGCTGCTAGCTTGGTTTGCACAGTGTATTTATAGCGATGATTAATTGTTAATTAAAATGCTAATGCTAGTTACTGCTAGCAAAAAACAGGCTTAAAACAAACTGTACTTACCCAAATTTTGAATACTTGACGTTCAACTTTCATGAACTGAAAACAACTGAAATAGTGACCGCTATGGTTACACCTGTAATCTGTAAATCTGGGGTTGCGCCAAGGTTATATTACCTAACCAGTGTTGTTGCCAGGGTATGGATTTCTTAACAGACAACACCCACCTGTCACTAAAAGTGGCCACGCCCATAACTGTGAATAACTTTAAGCCTTAATGACACTGAAACAGGTTAAACATTCACCCCCTGTACAGTTGTCATGAATGGAAAAATTAGCTATAGAGACCAAAACCACAAACGTATTTACTTGTGCTGTAAATATGGGCATTTCATTCTGATGTGGCGAGAAACAAGAACAGTCCCAGGATCATGCATACATTTGTAGAAGAGAAAGCAAAGATGGACAATAAAAAATCACAACACATAGACTGACTTCCATGTTCAACTTTGACCCTCTGTATTCACCGTAGTTTGCCTCTTTAATATAGGATTATTATTAATATTTCAGGTGCTCTCACTTTTTGTTTTACCTCTGAATAAACTATTGGCTCATTTACAACCTGTTTCTTGCCACCCCTAACTCATTGTGGTGATGTTGCTGTGTTGTCAGATCAGCAATTACTTTAATGAGTACAATTCTAAAATATTTAGAAATTATACTATCAAAACAAGACCCAATTTGAAATAAACCAAACTATTTCCTTGAGGTGACTGTCTTAAGTCACTCTTAACAATTATCATTTTTAGCATTGTAAGTCGATCCCATGACTTTTGTTCTGCCACCAATATGAGGTTGACATTTTTGGTTTTAAATTAACTGTCTCAACAACTATGTGATGGATTGCAACTGCTGCTGCATTCTTATGAGTGGGTTAGGATGAATGAGTGTAGTTTGAGGCAACTGCATGGTTAACTCAATTTGTTTTATTTAATGAAAAAAATCGCTCCCATCACAATTTTTAACACCCTCTTAATTTGTTTATACTGGCTCCTGGCATGGATGCAAAAAAGGGCAAATTGCACTCAGCTTCAAATCTTCATGGGCGTGTTTGCACTGTTATATCATGAACTGAATATTTTTGGAGAATCGGACCTTGAGACGGGGTAGATTGCGGTTGCAAGTGATGCACAATTCATGTTCCTATCAGTGGCCACAATTCTTTGTGAATTTGCCCCTTAATCTTTTTCAAAATTTTACCTTGTTTAAGATTAATCGTGATGTCAAATTCCAAATACTGTACATTCCTCTCGTTTGTATTTTCATGAAACTGGCTATGTGCAGTGCTGCTGTTTACTTTGGACTTGTGAGTCAACCTCTGTCTGTCTGCCTGTCTGTCTGTCTGGGAAAGATAGGCCCAAATATGACTCCTCACCTCCCCATGACCTCGCAGACTCATCATGCACTTCATCTCCTCCAAAGCCTCCTCCTGTTCTCAGCCTCTTGACCACCAGCCACCAGCCTCACCTGACACAGCCCTATCTGACTTCCTGTCACCATTCGTCCCCCTGCACTCACCCAGACAGGGTGCCATTGTGGGAATTGGGGGAGGGAAAACTGTGAGGCAGCCCAGAAGGGGCTTGTTGTTTGGGTGTAGATGTGATTGAACAATAAATCACATTAAAAAATACTGAAAGAAATTGGGTTGTAAAATTGAGGCTGATAAGTACAGACAAAACTCGAGGTGTAGAGAGGACTTCAAAGTCACATAAAGTAAGTTTAAATTAGAAGATGTGGAATAAAATGTTGGAAGGTGCAAAAGTTCCCTGAAAGATAGTAGAGGGAGAGACAGGTGAAGGGAGAGGTTGCACGCTGATGCCAGAGGGAGGTGGGGTGGTCTAACTGTAACCACATTTGCCTAATTACTGTGCTGCTTCCCTTGAAACTTCAAAGACTGTGTGTGCATGTGTAAATGTCTCTCATGCCTTCTGCAATATGACAAGCACACAGAAAGCAGATGAGTAATTTCACTTAGAGAAAAATACTGTAGGGAGAGATTATACTCAGCCTGCTATGTGTATGGTGATGTAGCCCTGTACTGTCACAGATGACTCCTTCAGGCTTTTTATTATCTTCTAAGCCAGCTCTTCTGAGCTCTTCTTCTTTCTATAATGTCTTGATAAAACCTAGCGTCTTTGCCCATTATAAACAAGCATTTGGTATGTAAAAGATAAAGGGGAACAAACAAGATGGAACTAGTTCACCAGCAGTAACCCATCTCATCACTTCTCGCACTGATCCATGAGTAAATTTTTAATGAAACTGTCCTCATTCTTTCCCACTGATTTTCATTTCTTTCTCCTGCTGTATTCTCCAGATCTCCGCCTATCTCAGGCTTCCTTGATGACTATGCCTTCATCATCTGCGGGTGTTTGGACCTGTTTGAGGCCACGCAGCAGACGGACTGGCTGCAGTGGGCCGAGGAGCTGCAGCTCAGGCAGGACGTGCTGTTCTGGGATGACCAGGGTGGAGGCTACTTCTGCAGTGATCCCAGTGATAGCACAGTGCTGCTGCAACTAAAAGAGGGTGAGGGACAGATACACTTTGTGTGACAGACAACACCATGATGTGAGAGTCAGCCTGGCTCAAGGCTGACAACAAAAAGGAAGGCTTCACACAGATATATCAGTCAAAAAGTTATTTATTTGACTCAAACTGAAACACATTTTAACTAACTAATGGGGAGTGTAAGTGTAAGAGAAATCATTGGTGTTAGAAGTGCGTGGATGAGTTAAAACAAAGGGAGAAGACTGACACACTTACAGAAGGCCCAGCTGAGAGAGGGTGATCTAGGTTCATGCCCACTGTAGCATCCCCACCACGAAATTAGGGCCACAAAAATAATTTTTTGTACTAGGCTGTAAACATGTTTATTTCTGCTGTATGGTCAGGCATTTTCACATGGGTGTTTATGTGGACTGGCACTGGCTTCATTATTCAGCCTCAGAGGCTGCAATTTGCTAATTCATGATGTCTGCAAACTAAGCAGCAGAACAGGACAAACAGGTAGTCGGAGTGGGAGGGGTCGTCACAGCATTACACAGTCCCTCCGCAAAATTGTATTGCGAAAGTTTGCAGTATTTGCGGGGGCTTGCAATTTTTCAAAAGTCCTGTGATTTTTCCGCATTTTCCGGCTGACTAGAAGTCATTGCACATGTGATGTCATTTTAAACGTCATCAGACGCGTCATGAAATGCCGCTAATGGCATTGCAGTATGGGGAAACGCTCTGTATTGACATAAGAATTGTCACTTTTAAATGCATACAATATGTGGCAAAGTTTTTGGCTGTCCTTTCAATAGTCGTCGGTATTTGGCTCAAAACAATAAATGTCAGCCTCATGGTGGTGCTAGAGCAGAAGTCAACAGATTGTCAAAGTCACCAGAACAGGCTTCATCCTCTGGGGTCCACAAATACCTGTACAAAATTGTATGACAGTCTTTCCAACAGTTGTTGAGATATTTCAGTCTTGACAGAAGTGGTGGACCGACAGACCAACATCATCTAGCTGTAGAAAATAAATAAGATTTTGATGCAACTGCTGCTGGCTGTAGCTCTAATGGGTTGAGAGATGCAGGGAAGGATTGATGGACAGGTGAAGGATTAACGGTACTACTGGAGCATACCTCTGTGGCCTGGGCATGTTCAAGGATGAATAACTCAGACAGATGAAAAATACAGGGTTTGAGGTGTGCAGACACTGCAGACAGGTTACTAATCTCAAAACTTTGCCGCAACCTGGTCACAGTGATTTGAAAGGAAAAAAGGATGTATTTTATTTGAAGAAAAAACATTAACGGGAGGGTGTAATCATTTATCCATTTATCTATTCATCTGTCTGTTTCTCACCTGTCTGTACCTTTCACCTTATCGATTGATCCGGAGCTTAACAAGATGGAGGCTTCTGCAGTTATATCGCTGCCAGTTTCACTCCATTGCTACACTTAAACCACAGGAGAGGAGGTCAGCAAGGATAGATGGATAGATAGATGAGCAGGTAGAGGATAAAAGAAGAGAGCCGAGGAAGATTGACCTCCCCTATCTACCTTCAGTGAAGTGCAACCGTCTCTCGCTCGAGTTGAACTTTTCTACCATGAAAGCACTCAAAAGACCGATGCTCTGAGTCTCCAGCTACTTTGATCAACACGTGTCAAATCTGTCTCCATTCTGACTCCGCTGAAACTGGAATCCACTCTCTGCCTCTGCCGCCTCTGAAGTCACTTACACCTTACCTTCATCCTGGATCTTTTTTTTCTTTTTGTCCTTTGTTGCCTTGCCTTTCAGTTCAGGTATAAGGTACACCTTTCTCATAAACTATAATAACTCTAACTTTATAAAAAAAAAAAAATTCAGTCTTGCAAAGACTGAGGTTGACTTGAGTACTTTTGAGTGAAATGTCTTGACAACTATTGGATGGACTGCCATTAAATTGGGTACATACATTCATGTTTTCCTCTGGATAAATTGCTATAACTTCCTTGAACCGAATTCCTTAAATGAACAACTGTGAACAACCAATCTGAGTTTGTGCACTGAACCTCCCCTCTCCATTTGACCATGGCTTGGGTAATGACCAAGAGGTTCTAGTGTTCCTGTTTTGGCTTCCAAGTGCGTTTTGCATCCCATATTCCGCAGTGAATGATATCATCCACAGGCTCACAAACAAAATAATCAGGCTCAAAAACAGCAGTGGGCTGCCATGATTCAGTGCCACTTGCTGTCAGTGGCCTCCTGAGCTTCAGCACACATTGCAGTTTATATAAAATATTTGTAGTGCATGACTTGTATAATGTTTATTTCACATACTAAATACAGCACTGAAAATACAGAGCAGCAGCTGAGATTTTTCATCTATACTTTTATTATCTAGGGCTATAGTATACAATGAATCCAAGCCTTGTATGTCTTTTTTGAGTTCACCCACTTCTTGGCTGCTCTGCAGGACTCTTCAAGCCAGCAAGGCTCATCTCTTTGAACACAGCTCTACAAAATGTACTAACAACTACATTGAAAAACAGCAGACAAGCTCTGTGTGGATACATGCGTGGGTGGTCCTTCTCTCTTCTCAGGGGAGTAAAATTTACCACATCGACCGTCATTGATCCCTTTAGTGATTAAAATAAATTGATATTTCTCTAGTGCTTATGTGACACTGCGATGTAATTTCGCTACTTGTGAATTTTTAAAGGTAGTACGTCCAGTTTCTTCCAGTATTGAGCAGTGCAATGTAGTGCTTGGTTGGCGACCATCGGTTGTACACTACTTTTTGTGGTGCACTGTGGGATACATTTTGTCATCTAATTATTCTCACTAGACATTCAGGCAGGACTACAAAATGGCAAACTTGCTGTATAGCAGAGTTTATAGTGAGCATTAAGTAATTATTCAGACACAGCTGTAGTCTTGTTTCTTTTTACATTAGAGCCTGACACATACTGAATTTTCAAAAAGACATTTTTGGTGACGTAGCCGAATGTGTTGTGGTAGCTTGTAGTGGCCGTTGAAAACAGGTACAGAACTTGTAGGCATCCTCCTAAAAGCCTTCAGTTTTACTTCTGTGTTTTTATCTACGCCAACCATTTACTATTAGCAACTACGGATGCATTCGACTGAAAGTCAAAAATTAATTATGGCTAAAAGCTATTAAAGATGTTGCCTACCAATGGACTTACAACAAGATCAAAACATGTCATGTCACAGTAAAACAAAAGCAGAATTTATGCTTGCATAACAACTGTATCATATAGCTCTAAACTATGATAACTAGTAAGCCAGCATCACAAAATAACACCTTGCCATGCAGATACAATTCCCTGTTAGGACATGGTGGTTAAGATTCTCAGTCATCCAGGTCATGGTAATCATAAGCGCTGTATTGTAGGCAACTGGATCCCTCCCCGGACGACTTAACACCTATTCATACCTGGAAACATTCAACCCTAACGACACACACGTGGCCGGGCTGGTCAGCGACTCACATGTGACCTTAACAACTCTGAAAGGATTCACACCCCCACAGAGTTTAAAGCCTGTGACTCCAGACCAGTCCATTAGTTCTTCATTAGCATCCATTACATGCACACCATAACAGGCACTAAGACTAAAAGACAATGACACCAAACAATAGCACAGAGCTATTTAAAGATTGCATCCAACAATCTTGCCCTCTAGAAAACCATACAGGAAACAGATTTAACAGCAGCCAAACCTCTGTCATTAATTTTACAGCTGGCGAAATCTCCCCGACCACCCAACCCACCATACCCAAGTAATCAACCTTACTGACATAAAATACTATCCCACCACTGCTGCCTAACATCACCTACATGCACACCTATACAGCAATGTAAATAACACACACAAAAGCCATCTCTCTCTCTTTCTTTCTGTCAATTCTTTATTTCACTTCCTCTCCTTCTGTCTTCCTCTTATTTTGCACCTTGGTCCACATGTGTCCTCTAACCTTTGAAGTCCTTTTGCTCCCTCCGCCTCTGCCATCAACTCAGACCACCAATGATGGATAGAAAAGGGCAAAAGCCCTGAGCTGTCCCGCCAGGCTCATGACCCTCTATTCGCCATTCACCAGTCCATTAGAACTCAAGAAGTCTTTTGGATGAGAAGTGAAACTTCTTCAAGAAACACAAGCAAGTCCAGCTGCCCATGATATAGCACTTCATATTCATTCTTAGGACATAGCTTCTGCTTTGATCATTATAACCCAAACCTCATACATTGCTGTCTTGTGCCTTTGTCGTTGGCTAGGAAAGATGTCTGATCTCAAGACATTAAACTCTGAGCATATGACGTTGTATTTGACATTCTGTACATGACCACAGATAAGTTAGTCATAAGTGACTTGTATGTAATTTCTTTCTAGTGTAGTCTACATGCTAGGTTTCTCCACCAAATACGTGCATATATCTGGCTAGTAAATATTGGGCTACTCACTCATGTCTTCTACACACTCACTAACTCCGTCGTTTGTGGAGGTCAGTGTGTTAAGGTAGCATTTGCGTTCTTTGGTGGTTAGTGCCCTTGCATAGCTTGACAAGCTTTGCGCTCTGCCGAACTTCCATTGCCATACGTTGTGTGCATCATCATACGTTTTTTACAAGCTCTAAGAGGGTCTATACACTGTTTCTAAACGACCACAAAAAATGTGTTTGGCTTTTCTATGCTGCAATTCCTTGATACCGTTTAGCTAAGGGATGCAGTTACAAGCTTAAATTGGCTTATTGCACATCAAAAAAATATAAATACTGTAGTCCGAAGATACACTGAACAAATGTAGAAATAACTACTTGTATCGGGTGTGTAGCTTCATGTTGCTAAGCTGTGTTACCCAACAGTGACTGTGACTAACAGTGCTTTTGGACCCAGGGATTGATAGGATGTAAATAGAAATAAGTTTGACCTTGCAGTCCTTTTTCAGCTGCTCCTCCACTTCTCCAGCTGATGGCTGCTGCCAGTTCAGAGACGCTGACACCTTGTGGACATGCAGACATTTACCTTTGATCTGTCAGAGCAAAGTTTCCAGTCTGGTTCTAATCGGTGCCTGTTTCTTTTTGTTTTTCCTCTCGAGCTCCTCTGTCTGACAGCAACCATCCATTTTAACAGCTCCCTTTTCCCACTTGTGTTTTTACTCTTATTCTCTTGTCATCTCCTCTCAGCATAATATCTTTCTTATAATATATTATGTGCTGTCAATAGGCTGGTCTTTTCCCCATGCTGATGGATCTCATACTGTGTCTTTTCTCTTTTCTTGCCGTAACAGGATACACGTGTTTGTTTTTGTTTAGTCTAGACAAAGGGAAAAAATCTGTTGTACCCACTTATCCTCTAAGATTCTTAAATCCATAAAGAAGTATAATATATGTACTTCATGATTCACCACTTCATCTTAGACTACTAACATTTAAGTAATGTTTAAGAAAGAAACTAACTCTGAGGATTCTGTTTGAAAGATTGTCACTTTCAATGTTCTAGATGCCACAACTCGTGTTTTTTTCCCCTTAAAAAGGAACAACACACACACAAGCACACTCATGTGCCTATGACAGATAGCTTGGTGCAAATAGTTCAGACAGGAGCAACACACCACATGGGCGGGGAGAACAGAGAAAAAGCTCATAGATATTCTTGTTAAGAACTACTGACAGATCCAAGATGATGGTTGCATGTACGTATGAGCTCGTGTGTGCGTGGGAGGGTCCCGGCACACCCACGTCTGTGTGTGTGTGTTCATTGGAGCTGACGTGTGAGAGGTTTCTCATCTGAGAGGATTGACTGTGCCATTACGGTGGCGGCGCTGTGTAGGATTGAAGCCCATTAGTGACGCTACAGCCGCTGCAGAGTGGACGCCTGTCCCAGCAGCGTCGCCTGTCACCGCAAGACGGATTACCCCACCACACTTACTGCCACTCTCCGCTCTCCCTTTTACTGACCTGCCACACTTCCCCTGTGTGTATTTGTTTTTAGGAGTAGGGTTTAAATGATATACAGTAGCTGTGTGGCAACATCATTGACTTTTATTTGACAAAAAAAAAAATCGTGTTGTTCAAATCTGTTTCTCAAATGCACCACCAGATGTATCCCACAGTTCAAAAGCATCAGTGTGTCTTTATAGACTCGTCCTATTATCTATTTATTTATGTGATTATTTATTTCATAATTCAGTTTTATATAGAACACTTTAAAGCTCCATAGTATTTTAGTGCTGTGTGTTTCTGGGCTTTTCTATCAATGCTTAATGTGACTTTCCTCAGTCTGTTTTGATGTGTCTGTTATAGGTGTGTGTGTATGTGTTTGGAGGCAGTTTTGTCATGGCTGTGTATGTATATGACCTCTTTCCATGGGGCGCTTTAAGAAAAGATATGTGAAATGTGGAAAGCGGACAGCTCAATCTCTGTGTGTATTTACAGTATGTGTGTGTAGTGTATGTGTGTATGTCGAGGCTTCCTTGCCATGGGGCTTAGGGAGAGATGAAACATACTGCAGGATAAAATCAAATTACTTCTGCAGTTCAGTCATGCGTGCGGGTTCACGTGCATCTATATGCGATTGTAAATTCATGCTTGTCATAAAAAATACTGTATATGCAGTTTACAGTAGAGTTCTCTCTGTGTGGGAGGTTGTATTCGCTATTTTTAGTTTTTGACCTAAAATTGCAGTTTGACTTGAAAGCAGCTTGTGTCAGCCACCAACTCAAAAGTTTCTCTCACATTGATTCACACACATTCATAGACTCTGGCATCAGAGCACTACTGAGAAGCAGACATGCAGCCAGGTCATGGGTTATGAGAAGATCACCTCCAGGCTCTCAATGGACACTGATAAGAGATAAGGACCAATCACTTAACAGGGATAAGTCATGAGGTCAGCTGTTAGTCGCATCACATCACACCACACATTGAGACTCTGGGATGGCTGTGCACTGGGGGAAGTCATAAGAAGGAAGATACAGACTCTGTTTTTATTCAATACTTTGCTGTTTTTCCTGTTAGTTTGACAGATTGCAAAAGAAAGTCTAATATTTTTGACACAAGATTTATGTCCCATGAAAGAGAAGAGACGTAATATCTGCTGTGCGGCCATCCTGTTTGACTCATACATCTTCTTTATAACACTGTGCCATCACTTTCCCTAATTATTATTGATCATATAACTTCTAACCTGCGTAGCGTAGTTACTCTTTGTAAAAAATATAAAAAATTAATTTTTATGCCTCCACACTGGAGACAGCCAAGGCTGGAGGCATTATGTTTTCGGGTTGTCTGTGTCTTTCTTTGTCCATCTGTCTCATTCTTGTGAAAGCTTTATCTTTAAAATGCCTTGAGGGATTTTTTTTCAAATTTGGCACAAACATCCACTCAGAATCATCGATAAACTGATTTTGGTGGTCAAAGGTCACTGTGACCACAAGTCTGTGTCATTCATGTGAATTCAGGGAATTTCTTTAAATTTGGCACAAACATTCACTTTGACTCAACGATGAATTATATTTTGGTGGTCAAAGGTCAAGGTTACTATGACCTCATGTGTCCCATTCTCATAAACCTGATATCTTGAGGGAATTTCCTCAAATTTGTCACAGTTGTCCACTTGGACTCAAGAATGAAGAGATTAGAATTTGCTTGTCAAAGGTCAAGGTCACTGTGACCTCACAAAACACCTTTTTGGCCATAGCTCAAGAATACATACACTTAATATGACAAAATTTCACACAAATGTCAAATAGGATAAATTGATGAAGTGATGAAATATTTATATCCAAAAGGTCAAAGGTCAGCTTTACTGATACATCATAAAGTTCTGCAAAAACACTTTTCTGGCCATTATTCAATACTGTAACTCAGGAATGGAAGGTAAGACATTTGGTCAGATACTGAATTGGTGACTCGAATCTTGGGTGCCCACCTTGAAACTGTGCTGATTGTATAGATCTTCTGTGCTGCCTGGTTGAAGATGTGTGTGAAGCGTCCATGTTTTAGAATTTGTAGTTTCTTTGCAGCAACATTCATATTTGAATTATTGTCTGTAGTCATGACTATATATGAGTCTGGATAGACATGAATGTTAACTGTAACTGCAACTTGACTGGGTGGCGCTGGCATATAACCATGGGGCGGTAATTCTAGTTTGAAATGTTTTGCCTCTTTTGTAGAAGTGTGACAAATCCTGTCCATCATCTCATTGATATGAGGTGGAACATGAGTGTGTAAAATGATTTTCTGTCTTTATGTGTGTGTGTGCTCTGTAGCGGCACAGAACAGTAAACAATGGAAGAAGGAAGTCTATAAGCTTACTGGTACTGTCCCGTATTTTGAGTTCATGTGTATTTCCCCAGGAAGCAAATATACCCCAATGATAAACGCTTTTTAGCCTCTTTGACCTCATTTTTTTGGTTGTATGTCCTGTTTTCAGCAGCAGGCAGCTGTTTTCAGTAACTGTTTCAGTATTATTTTAAGTACGGTAAACTGCCAGCCAAAGACTATAACCGTTGCCTTAATTAAAATTGTTGTGTATCTGTATTTGTGTGTCTCTCAGATCAAGATGGAGCTGAGCCCAGCGCTAACTCAGTGTCAGCGTCCAATCTCCTCCGTCTGTCCCACTACACTGGAAGACAGGAGTGGCTCCACAGGAGCAACCAGCTGCTGGCGGCCTTCTCCGACCGTCTGACCAGAATCCCCATTGCGCTGCCTGAAATGGTCCAGGCTCTCATGGCCCAGCACTACACACTTAAACAGGTTATTCTTACACCCTTTCACAAGCTCATATGGATTTATGGATACATGCTAGTTTAGGCACCAGAGCACTTTACTTTGTACTCTGTATTCATGCCTCAAGTGTTTACCTGGCTGTGAGCCTGAACTCATTTTCATGTCTGCTTAGCGAAAGTAAGCATTTTCTGCTTGCCTGACAAATTGTGTGAACACAATAGACATCGACAACAAGTGTACCAAACAGTACACAGCAACTGAACAAAAGCTGAGCAAGAAGCTGGAGAAACAATGAACATCTCTATATTGGCTCTGCTGACTCACAGCTATTATCAATAACCATTCACTGGAGTGAAAGTGCATTAGTGCAAGGAAGCTAAACTGTTACTGCAGGCCACAGTGCCACAGAGGATGTGTTTTTTAACAGTAAAACCATTAGATATTTTCAGGAGAGCTGGACAATTTGAGCCAGTTTTAGAAGTGTCCTTGTTTAATTCCAACTCCAAAGCCAGAGCTAATTATTTCTGTGCTCACACTGTATGGTCCAATATTTAAGCCACAACATGAGGCATAAAATAGGCAATAAAATGGCCCATTGGCTGCTGGGGACTGTTCTGGCAATTGACAGTTGTCAACAAAGTTTGATTTGAAAGCTCAGAGGCAGGTAGAAGTTTGTTTGCTAGCGGCGGACTGTAACATTGTATGATTCACAATGAGGTCCTATTGCCAATATTTCTCTCATACATATCGGTCGTGGTAGGAGGAGGAGGAAATATCAAAAAGGGATATCTGCTGTTGCCACAGCTCAACCACTCTGGTCAACATGACATGTTGTGTCGCCATGGCACTTTCAGACACTCTGTTTGCCACTTCGCGCAGACCAGTGAGAATAAAGGCGCTGATCTGGGGAGCTTGACTTGTGACTCTGCTTCAGCTGTTTGAAACCCTGATGACAGCTGACCGAAATTTCCAACACGTTAAAAACGTCCCACATCCAGTCAAAAGTAGTTGATTCAGCCATCTTCGCTTTGCCTGGTACACTGCACAGCACACGACACCTGCGAAAAACAAAGGGTTTGAATTACGATACAAATATGATTGATGGAAATAACGTCAAATCCTCACCCATGGTAAGTGCTGGTATTTTTATCTCTATGTTGACTTTTCTGCTTCCTATATTCTAAATAATTCATAGATTATAAAACATACTCTAGGTTTGGAATTTATCTAAATACTAAGAAAAGAAATCAGTCAGATTAGATGGTAGTGCAACACATTCAACTAAGAAGAAATAAAAGAAACAGTACTTAATTAATCCCTCATTAGGGTAATTACATGTTTTAACTTGTTAACAGTGACATTTTTTCTTAACATAAATTGGCTAAGGATTTTGTTTATTTATTCCAAAATTACAATATTAAATATCTCATGCAAGAACTTTTTGGTTTGTTCTAATATTCTAATTGTACACTCCTAATCATAAGGCAGTTAAAGATAAGTCAAGTGGCATTATTCATAAACACTTCTTATTAGGACCAAGCATCATCTAAGGCTGTAAATTATATATTTGGTCACATTCTGCATTAATAAAAAGGCAAAAACTGTCAGTGTTTTAAACCTTTAATAACCTTGTTGTACAATAACTTGAGCTGTAGAATTAAAGCACTATGATACAAGCTGTGTTTTGATAAACCTCCATTTGCAAAGGTCTCTGCTAAAACAAGAAACTAATGTGTTGACACGTAATTGGGAGAGATCATCTGAGGGCACTGGCTCTATCTCAGCTCTCTGCGTACATGCACACTTAATCCCTGGACACACTGACTCTCAAATCTTTTTCCCAGTTTTTAAACAGCCGTCATGCATTTAATAGGTTATTTAAACTGTTCAGCCTCAGTTACATAATCCATTTTGAAATATTAACACCCTCAGTTAGCCTGAAACCAGTATACTAGCAAAGCACAGCAGGAGTTACCCTGAAGTTTCTCAGTCACCCCGAGGAAACTTTTAGCATGAAGTGCGTGTGCTGTACAGTCAAAAGAACAGAGGATGAAATAACAGGGATAGAAACATAGCTGGGGATAGTTAGCCTTCTGTCGGTCATATCTGACCTGCGGAGGATGAGTCGAGGCTGCAGGGCGAGGGTAACAAGCTCAGGGGCGCGGTGAGGTGAGGCGGTTCCGGTGAAAACACCTGCCTCCCTTGTTACTGGTACAAATACAGCACTGACTTCTGCCACTTCCTCCCCCTCTCCTCTCCTCTTATGTGTCACCTTTCCCCTCTTTTTTTCACTCTATTCATACTTTAATCTCGTTATCCCTCTGTCCTCATCCTTCTTTCCTTTCCTCCATATCCTCCTCCTCTCACTGCCGTCCACTTTTATTTTTTTAGATCGTGATCTGTGGCCAGAGGGATACCCCGGACACCACGAGTCTTCTAGCTGCAGTCAACTCCCTCTTTCTACCGCATAAGGTAAGCATGAGTGTGTGTGTGTGTGTGTGTGTGTGTGTGTGTGTGTGTGTGTATGTGTGTGTGTGTGTGTGTGTGTGGGAAAGAGTGATGTGTCATCTTGAAAAAGT
>JAPZEB010000014.1:20615705-20646623 GCA_029783705.1 Chaetodon striatus | reverse complement strand
CGTGCGCGGCCTGTCCATATCTGTCATCTACAGATCCCATAGGTCCATCGCTTTCCTCCTCCTACAGCTAGAGCTTTAATAAATCTCTTCCATTAAATGCAAATGCAATACATTACCCAGAATAATCATGCAACAGCAGATTGCGTGACAGTCATTCACTCAATTAGCGTTCCGGTGCCTGAAGCTCGCTGCACCGTTGGGCATAACATGTAGAAAGCCTGCATTGTTCCAGTTAATACAGATACAGTAGAGGCTGAGTAAAAGCTAATGAACTTTACCAGCTCTGCCTGCACAGTAGGCTGACCACCAGAGGGGACTTGTGTGTGTGTACATTAGCATGTGTGCTTGTGTTTTCAGTCATTATGAACGTCTGTTGTGTCTAATCCCCCTGTGGTGTGTGTAATTAAGAAACGGCCTACAGAAGGAAGGAGGCACTGGCTTTTACAGCATGGCCATGTATCGATGAGCACATGTGTTGTGTGTCTGCACGAGTGAGCGCTCGGTCATTGCAGTTGACCGCTTGCCAGACCCCTCTCCTGTACAGGGATTGTCCAATCATAGCTTAGCAACTGTGAGTAGGCACTGCAGGTCTGGTGAGCCTTCTTCACATGCTGTAAGGATGAGGAGCAGATTAAAAGTGTGTTTATCTGCTCTAGTGTAAAATGTTAGCATGTCCATCTAACTAGCTTACTTCTTACAGTAGCAACCATTACCACCAAGACCAATGAGCATTTCATACTACATATTTTTGCTGGGTTACAAAACCTTTTATAATAGCACATCCACTGTGTGGTATTTCCCCACTGTGTGTGTGGAAGCTGGTACTGGATGCTGACTCCAGCATCCCTTGTTACTTATTCATGCAACGTACTACTAGGGCTTACAAGTAACCAAAATAGTATTGAAATCGCAGTATGGCAGAGCATCTACAGAGATGCCCTGGCCTACAAATCATATTACAGATGTAAGGGAAAATGCTGGTTTGATCAGACTCCTGAAAAAATAACATAATCATCATCAGCATTTGAATTTTTCAGTGAAAATGAAATGAGAAATTACCATTCTCAGAAAAATTGCGAATCAAATTGCAATTGCAATATTTGTCAAACTAATCGCAATATGATTTGCATATTGTGCAGCCTTACCTAATATCCAAGATGGCGTTATATTAACCCTCATACTGAAAGTATATTTAAATATATTAAAAAAAAGCATCAATCCAATCTCTGTCATGCTTGTCCAAGTCAAAGTAAACACTTGTCTGGGCTTACATTTTTCCTTATCATATTTATGACAAATACTTAGACTAACTAGCTCAACACTGCAACATAAAAACAATGCAGTTTCTTTATTTCACTGTCTTCTATAACTGATGAGGATGTTGACGTTTTGCATGGGACATCTGGATCAGCTTTAGCCTCTCAGTCTTTCAGCATGATATAATGTATATAGCCATCAGGTGCATGATTGAGACGCATTTTACCGGATTCCCATTTTAAATATGAGTCAGCTGGAAACATTAAAAAGTCAGCCAGATATAGCTTTTTAACCAATACATAGAGCTAATGTTAGCCTAATTAGCTAACTAGCTACAGTTGCTAAAATCTGCCAGTGACAGCCATCATTTCAGCTGGAAAATTGATGGTCACTGCGTAGAAATGCTTTTGTCTACTTATGTCTTAAATCAAAGTCCCACTTTTTCATTACTTAGAATTCTGAGTTGTGCATCTGCCTCAGTTATCACTGAGAGGGGGGCTTTAATAAGCGGTCAATAATCCTTGTATGTAGGACTACAAGAGTGACCCACAGGCTTTGCATTCAAAGCTTTACTGTACACATAAATGTGGGTTAAGTATGTGAATGTAATGTACAGTATATTTGCCATATAAGGGTGTGCTGTTGGCTTATGTGCAGCGAATGTATGGGAAAGTCTGTGTTTATGTGTGTGTGTGTGTGTGTGTGTGTGTGTGTGTGTGTGTGCGCTTACTTTTGTCATTCTGTAATTACTCTGCTTCTCTTCAGTGCCCTTTCACTGTGATCCGTTTTGCTCAGGCAGTGGTACTGACATGACAATAGACACACACACCTACACACACACATATGAACACAAACACATGCACGTATGAATGCACACACACACACACCATTGGGCTCTCTCCCCTTGGCGCTTGGCCCAAATCACTGTGACATTTACAGTTTCGCAGCCATTAGAGCTTAATGTCCCAGGGGTGACTGTGTGATAGTAGCTGCTCCAGAATCAGATCACAGCATTTTGTTAAAGTGCCGAACCTCAGCATTCTTGTAACCGCTACACCTGCGCTGGGATCGGCTGCGAAGGGAATGGGATCAAGTCCCACGAGCCTGAGGCTTACCAGATTTAAAGGCGGTTACGAGGTCAGGTGAAACAGGTGTAATCTGTTAGACTGACAAATAGAACAATGTCACAGTTCAGTGCATTAGCACCTGATGATAGAGTCATCCTTGTGAAGGGGCTCAGCAGCAGCTGTGCCTCACATCCCATCATTAAGTGAATTTCATGTGAACACTGCAGCAAATAAGACATGGATTTCTATGTAGCTGCTATCAGCTACATTATTGAATGCCAGAAAAATGTGATTTTAATATTATTCACAGTTGTGTTATTTCGTGTCCCCTTAAGGTTCACAAAAGATCTTGTTAACTACATGTACAAATATTGAGGCAGGAGTTTGATGACAACGCAGGAAAAGAAGCACAGGTGTAATTAATAGTGGCTGCACTCACTTAGGTGTTCCAGTTTCAGGGAACTGGTATTAAGCCTGCTGGTTCACTGGCATGGTTTACTGGGACATTTAGGTGGAACAGAGCCATTGTTATGTTTTTAGTTACACCTAAGCTTTACCTGCTGAGACAAGTCAGCTTTTAAAGAGGTCTCATTCACATTTATAGCATTCAGCACATTTCAGTTTTCAATTAGAACACAGAGTTAGGAATGGGAAAGCAGAATTTCAGATTATTAGAGAAGGACTGAAAAGTCTTTATAGAATTTTAAGGGCATTCACACCGACACAGGTGTTTGTGCTTATTCTGGCTGATTAGACCTGTTTTTAGAATGATCAATGCAGAGCACTAACATTTTGCTGAGGTCACCAAACTGGTGGCAATGTAAAGCAGTCACAATATTCTATAGTGTGCACATAAACTCATATTGATTTTTTTAGAGCACTAATGTATTTTTGCTGTTGTTCTAGTCCACAGCAGTACATTGCTTAGCTTATGTGACGGTACACGTGCCTAATTCTCTAAATTGGGGATCTGCTGATCCGTCACATTCTCACTCCAACCTCGTCACATATTGAGGTTTTGGTCATAGACTTTCCACATCCGCATACAACGTGCAAGGTACTTCTTCTTTTAAGATACACTTCCTTTTTCACAGGAAATAAACGCACTTTGGTAAAACACCGCAAATTGACTTTTTTTTCCTTCAATAACAAACGTGGTTGGGTTTAGGCAACAAAAACACATGGTTAGGTTTAGGCAACAAAAACACATGGTTGGCATTAGGAAAAAAGAACAAGGTTAGGCTTTAGAATCTTATGGGATGCGAACACTGGTCTCTCTGGTGAAAGTAGATGTTTGTTGGAACCATCCACCACCTCTCCGGCCCGCCCCACTTGGACATTAGCTGCCTTAACTTTCGCCCTTGCCCTGTCACATTTCCCTGTGATGCCACCAGGCACTGTTAAATTGTAATAGCAACCAGCCGCGTATCATGCCGACATTAAACGACGCGTTTTTTGTTGGTTTCTGATGCCGCAAGTCACAGCCTAAGCGTCGGATTTTGACGACTTCGGAGTGAGACCAGGCTCGCTGACCACCATCTCAGCCACATACTGGCCATGGATAAGTCCCTCATATAACCCCACTCCAAAATCCTACCTATCCCTTTAAGGCTGCATTAATTACATTTTTTGTAGCTATTTCAGAGCAGCGACACAAGTTAAATACACACATTGACGTCTCATCACTGTTTTTTCTCAATGATATAATTATTTGAATATCTGGCGCTTTAGCTGCTAAATGCTCTGCTACATTTATTAGCTATTTGCTCATTTTAGCTGTCTGTCTGCTGGTTGTTGCCGGGCAGATAGTGTACAGTGAGTCAGTTAGAGCTGTTTTGCTGAACAGGTGCCCACAGTGGCTAGAAATGTGGTTGATGAATTTCTTTGAAACTGAACCAACGGTACATTTGTGGGCAGTGAAACCAAACATTGAGCAAAAAGATGCTAATATCTCCACCAGCAGTTTCTACCACTGACCTCTTTCACATGACACATAGTCGTTTGACATATTTTCAATGTAAAAAATATCACAGCAGGTGTTAATGTTATATAATGTTATACACCTGTGCTTTTTCCTGTCAAAGTCAAAATATCTGCAGCAAAAAAAGCCAACTTTGCATGTAGGTTTGGCACATCAGTTCTATAAACAGTTAGCCTAGCTCTGCCACAAGTGAGGTGGTTTTAACAAATAATCATCTTACCGTGTTTAATGCATTATATATGATACTATACAATACATGTAACACACTGCACTATGTGACTTTGGCTTAGCATTATTGCTTCAGACGCAGTCACCTTAGATTAGTAGCTGTATTGTGAAGCGAGAAGTAATGAAAAAAGTTGGACAAAGTAATAAAAAAAAAATATCCATATATCTTGAAAGCCCACCAGCAACTCGCACAGCAACAACAGCTCAATAGAATGTGCCAGAAGTCCACAATACCAGCATCCCACGCAGATACAAATGACACCTAAATGCAAACAGTTCGACCCCTCTTCCTCCATCACACATATTGCATCCAGACACTCCCACACATTCATAAATGTGACAATATCATTTCTGGGAGAAAAATGCATTCGCTCCACCCGAGGGTGCAGGCCGTCCCACATGCAGGATGAGAAAAGAGAGCGAGATCTGCTTTTTGTCTTGATTAATATTTTCTCTTAGTCACCACTATATCATCCTCCCTGTTCCCTCTCTTCACCCTGTGTATGTGTGTTTTAATAACAAGTGTGCATACTGTTGCACAGATCTGTTCTTTATTAGTCCTCATTTATTATTACTATAGGCTAACTCAGCATAGCTGGGCCTGATATACAAGCACATGGGGAGGTCTCACTGCTCTGTTGCATGTGTGTGTTTGTGTGTGAGTTTTGCAATCATCCCTGGGTAACTACATACAGTTTGCAGATGTAGACTGAGAGGGAAACCCTCTCTGATCCCTGCAGAGCTTTGTGTGTGTGTGTGTTTGTGACGTGAAACAAGCTGGTACTGTATGTTTGTTTGTGCAATATTTAATCCAGTGTGAGTGTGTTTACCTGTATTTATGCATTGCGTAGTTGCCAGTCCTTGCCATGTGTGTGATTGTGCGTTTACAGTATGTTTTTTTCATCGTCTGTTTGTCAGTAGTGGCTCAGCGGGCACACGTAGTCTTTCTGAGAGTGTGTATTGTACTTTGTGACACACACACACAGCGCAGGGAGGGGAGCCTCGTGGTTTCGGTGTCCCTCGTTAACATGCTCTGTTCAGGATTTCCTACAAGATGTGGCTACAAAACCAGTTCCAGACTCCTCCGTCTCTCCCTCTCTTCTTCCCTCTCCCTTCGCTTCCTCCTCCGTCTCTTTGTCTTTTGAGAAAGAGAGAGAGAGACAGTCTGCTTCTAATTTAACGTGCTCCCTGGCTGTCCTCCTCTGGGTCCTAACTCCCCTCTGTGTCGAGGCAGGCCGCCAAGTGCCTCTTAAAGAAAAACACAAATTAAATTCATAAATAAAACCGTGTGCCTGTGGCTCGCAGGGGAGCTCTGGTTGTTTGCCTTTATGTGCTTGTGTGTGTTGAACAAAAGCTGCTCTCGTGCTTCGCTCTCTTGATAGAACACCATGTATCTAAATGTAGTTATTGTTTGCTTGTTCCACTTGTTATCTTATATGCGTGTGTTAGATCTTTATAATGTGTAGTTAATCGGGCCTGGTGGTGGAGTAACATCTGATAGCATGCTTTGGAGGAAATCACTGGTTATTATTAGAGATTGTGTCGTGAATTAGAGGTATGCAGTAAGGAAAAAATCCTCTTTTACAGTGCATGTAATCTGGGCATTTTTTATCTGTATTTATTATGATGGTAAATTCACTAGGAATTCAGCTGAGATTGTGTTTATAGATATATGAGCAGCTAGGAATATCTGTTTATTGACAAAAGTAAGTGTCTAACAAATTAAGTTACTTCATCATATTAGATGCAAAAATCCATTGAATCAAATATTGCCATAAAGCTGCCATGCTCATTGATTTACAATTTACTGTAATGACCCAGTGCAACCAGAGCTATTGCAGTGTGTTTACAGTCGTCTTAAAGGGACAGTACACTCCAAAATCAAAAACAGACATGCTTTCTCTTCCCTGTAGTGGTATTTATCAGTCTAGATTGTTTTGGTGTGAGTTGTAGAGATATCGGCCGTAGAGATGTCTGCCTTCTCTCCAGTATAATGGAACTAAATGGCACTCAGCTTGTGATGCTCAAAAACACCCCCCCAAAAAATCATTTGAAAAACTCAACAGCAATGTCTCTGTCCAGAAATCATGACCTGGTTGCTCAAGATCATTCACAGATCTCATTGTGCTGATATCTCCAACACTCTGCAACCTCGCAACAAACAATCTAGACTGTTAAATAGCACTATGGGGTTAGAGAAAAAATGTGTTTTTTGGGGGTGATGGACTGTGCCTTTGAGCTGAATTCTGAATGGTTATGTAATCAAGAAACCTGGTTACCAAAATATGGGTGGAGGATTTGAGAAACCTGACTGACACAGTATCTTTTATCACTAGTATGGCTTAATAAGTAAGCCATGCTTCCAAAATAAGGTCGTAGGTAGGGGTGAAATGTGCTTACACCCTCCTGCATGTACACATAGAGTTACAGTAACCAGGTTACTATAGTGTAAACACTTTCCTTGGTTACCCATGTAACCTAGTTTCTCCGAGGAACCTGGTTTCTTAAGAGCATGTAAATGGACTGATAGTTCCGTCTCCTAGTAATGTTTATACTTTTTTGCAATAGCAAATATGTGAATGCTGCCTCCAGTACATTTTTTATGAATACAATGAAGAAATGTTTTCAATTATCTGCAACAGCGCAAAATTTTCTTATTGAAGAGTTTCTGCAAAACATTGTTTGACAACATGTCGTATGTTTGTGGCCACAGTATCTGCTCTTACAGTGCAATATCCGCTCTTAGCAAATAACACATCAAACACTTGGTTATGGTGGTAAAAGATCTTGGTTTTTGTTTAATATTAAAAAATTCAAAAATCATGTGTCAGAGTCCTACCCTTTATATGTCCACCATCCTCCCTGACAACCTCCATGTGGTACAAGAATTTGGCTTTTTGTTCCCTGGAAAAAATGATCCCACTAAACAAAACAATGGCAGTTTTATATATTAGTAATATACAAACATAATTTCCATTTGACAGGGTATGGGAAAATCAAACCAGTTTTTATCTCATTGTTTATATCGTTATATTGCACAACCCTACCATCAATATTTCTGTGGCAAATGAATTAAAACACCTTACACTATCTTACACCGATGGTAGGCTCAGTGTTTTAGCATAACTAAAAATTAAGACCATATGTCACATTTGGTGCTGTCAATTATTTCTGCTTGATAGGCTCATTCAGTCACAGCTATTCTGTTTGACTTTGTTAAATGGGCATGTCTGCCTGGTGCTATTTAATCCAGGGTGCTTGTCCACTATTTTTCGTAGCTATGTTACAAATCCCCATTTGACAGAGTGGCTGTGCGCCCATGATGCTCCAGAATAAATTTGCACAAACATGTCACTCACAAATTTTCCCTAAAGCTGAATCTGTGATACACAACTATTACATGAACATGAGGTCAGATAAATGAGCACATGCAATGAGCAAACATGCCGAGTCTGCATTCCTGATGCTAATACAGGAGAAGGCTGGGGGGGTAATAAAGCTAGCAGGCAAGATGTGGTGTTGAGCAATGGCGTATGAGGCCAAATCTGTTACAGAGACGAGTTGACTGACATTGTTATGCGCTTGGAAGGTTTACGAAAGATTTGACTTTAAATTTCTGTCATGCTGAGCTACCCCAAAGATTCATTTCTTCCATCTTAGCGTAAACCTTTTAAAGCAAACCGCTGCTGCTTCCCTCTGTAGCGCACACCTGCCCCTCAGATGTATGGCTTTTGTTTCTACCAGTCTCTCGGGGTATTTTCATCGATCACACTCTCATTATTTATCCTCCACCTCCCTCTTTGCTCATCTGTTCTTTAACTTCCACCGCTTGAATCAAATTGCTTTGATTGGAATTTCGGAAGGAGATTGAGAAAGATTGAAAAAGTCAGCCATGCAGCATCATCTGCTCAGCCTATTTTTTCAGTCTCCTTGGTGAAAAATAATAACGTTTTTGACACATTTTGACACTTGAGAAAAACAATTTAAGAGCAAGAAAGAAAAAGGATGAGCTGTGCTGAGGGAGAAAAAGAGTGTAAATGAACAGGAGGCAGAGAACCGTTCATATAAATGTAATATCAGTGTTGGCCTGGAGGCCTTTTCTGATAGGCTGGCTTGGTGGTGGTGCAACTCATTGGTCATTTCTCCATTAGGGAAGTGGCTCCCGGCTCTCAGTGAAGACTTTGCTGTACCCTCTTGTTGTGGACTTGCCGGGATCATGTTCACAGCTTGTCCGTATAAGCAAAGCTAATGATAACACTAACCACTGCAGATGGTCAGTGTCTATATGAGTGTTTGCATTATTGAGGACCCCAAGCAGGTCTAATTGGATTTGCAGCATATCATGCCTTGAGAGAAAAGGGAGCCTGTTATCCCTGGAAATATCATCTTTGACACCTGACATCTGATCCAGGCTGCCTGTCATCTCTGGTCTGAACATGATACTTTGACCTCTGCAAAATGACCTGCCGAATTGACCCACCACACACACACACACACACACACACACACACACACACACATACACACTATTACATGTCCATCACACAGATGACCTGCAGGGCATACAAGTTGGGTATGATAACAGTTCAAATGTCAGGTGGCTGAGTTGAACATCTCGTCTACGGTTTGGGTTCTGATAACTGGGTCCATTTTGGTTCCAGGCTATTAAAATACTGGGATTTGTTAATTTTTGTCATTTGCTTAGCTAAACTACTCCCCTGCTGGCTCTGGTTCAGCATGTTATATCTTGTTTGATGAAATCCATACAATAACCGAAGTTTAAGGGGAGACACTACAAGTGAATTGATCGTTTAACTAATAGATATCACCATGAAACTTCCCCAGCTGATTACTGGAATTATTTTTTGTGTTACAAGTTTTCGGAAATTGTATGTTAAATGTGCAATTGAGGCATTATCTAATTAAATAGATCGTTACCATTGGACGGAGCCAGGCTTCTTGTTTCCCCCTGCTTTCATGTCTTTATACTAAGCTAACTTTCTTTCTTTCTCTCAATTATTTACAAAACTATTCTTTAAAGGTTTTAAATTGGGGGGTGGCAGTGGCTCAGCCCATAGAACTTGGCCTAGAACCGGAGGGTCATCGGCTCAAGTCCCCGTACTGACCAAGTATGGAGTGTGGACTGGTAGCTGGAGAGGTGCTATCGTTTGCCTCCTGGGCACTGTCGAGGTGCCTTTCAGCAAGGCACCCGATCCCCAACTGCAGGGGGCACCTGTCCAAGGCAGCCCCCTCGCTCTGACATCTCTCCATTGAATGCATATACAGGTTATGTTTGTGTGTGTGTGTGTGTATTTCGGACCAGTGTGGGACGAGAGAGAGAAAAAAATCGAATTTCCCCTTGGAAATTAATAAAGTATAACTTCTCCTTCTCCTTCTCCTTCTCCTTCTTTTTCTTGTGCCAAAGTGTGTAGGTTAATCAGCATTTCATATTCATGCTGCTCATCTCACTTTCAGGTTGTGAACATCATGCTACTGTCTAACTGCAGCCTCCTCGGCCAACAAAAAGTGCTCTCAGACCTTCATAACGTCCTTGCAAATGCTGAATGCTAAACCTACATAATTCTATAAGGAATTTGTAAGAATTCAGTTTAGAGGGCGGACTTAATGACGGATTCAGATTTATTTTAATATTATCAAACCCCAGACCTGTTATCATGTTTTATCAGATAATTTGCCCATGCTTAAAAGCTGAATATAATAAATCATCATGCAGTAGGGCATGTACATTTAGTACATACATATGTAATTCTACCTACTGTATGTTATCAGGGCTGGCAGTGCTTTTGTTAGTGGCTCTCAGGGGTCCTTGAGGGGAAGCCCCTAGTATGATGACTAATTGTTCAATCTCTATACTTCAATTAACTCCAAATTATCCCATTTAATGAGTGTATAAGAAGGGCTATTGTAATCATAAGTTTCCCTCCCACCACTATTTTCTCCCCACATACAGAGCAGACAGTTACGATTCAGCGACACAAATTTTCCCATATAAGGGCTCCCTGGGGCAAAAGCCTATCAAATAACAGACTGTAATACTTGTCTGTCTTCGTGTTTTGAGGAAGTGGGCTTGTGATTGGAACAGTGCTTATCCTGATCTACAGAGAAGCTTGGAAAATGTTGGTGGAGGAAGGAGCTGAAATGGGCAATGCTTCCTTCTCCCTTGTTGATGTGGCTCATAGCCTGGATGGTAGAATTTCTGTCAACCTACACAAGACCATGAAATATCTCAACCAACACTTAAATCACCAAACCTAGAGTTAGGATATTTTTTCCCACGACAGCAGTGATATATTTCTTTCTGAGACAGACTGTGCCTGGCTGTTTGACTGCGATAACATACGAAGAGACAGATCATGGCCTGTCATTCACCGCCAAGCCTGCTTACACGAGTGCATTTGGAACACACTGTGCTGATGTTGTACACCAGTTCGGGAACAGCAGCGTGTCATTGGAGATTAGGCCGCCATGCCGTTCTTTAGCCATAATGAGCCGCCAGACTGATGAGCGAGACTGAGACGTCTGGGCACTACAAGCACTCTTATAAATCAGGCCCCGTTCTGAATTATTCAGCACGTCTTTACCCCAAGGAAATGGAGAGGGAAAAGAGGAAGAAAAGGAGGAAGATATGACCACCAGGGAAGAAATGGAATGAAGCGAAGATGAAATAGTGCAAAGAACGAGAGGGGGCAGAGGTGAGATATTGCAAGGTGAACAAGTGCTGAAGGCTAAGAAAATGTGTGGAAGGAAGATATGGAGAGATAGAGGGTGGCATTTGGTTTTTGTCAGGATGAGTAAATGGATTACAAAATTTGGTGGTGCTTTTTGAGGACAAACAGCTCATTTCTGCTATTGAGTCGATCCCTTTTAAGGCCGGGATATGCTTGAATGTCTGTGGACAGCTGCAGTCATGAGGATGCGCACACAGTTTGATACAACAGTTTAGTGTTGGTGACAGCCCCTAGTGGTAACTGGGAGATGACGCATGGTCAATGTGGACCCTCGTGAACGTGGGTGGATGACGACATTTACGTAGCGTGGACCAAAGAGAACCATCGCAGCATGTGGACACTATGTGGAAACTATAAATTGGGCCTTAGCCATGCTAGCTCTAGGGACTGTAGGTCGCTCCGCTGCTTACCTCAAACTAGTGGAGGCATTACCATAAAACCTTAGGATCCATAGTCCCCAGAGGATGACTCCTGCTAACTGTAGTGATGCCCCAGTGATTCCGCTAGTGCCACCAAAAGGTTGACGTTTTTGGTTTTACTGTAGAATGTTTTGAAAAATAGGATTGCCCCAAATATCAGTGTGGACATTCATTGTCCCCACAGGATGAATCTTAATGACTTTGGATGGATTACCCTACAATTCAAAGCATCCATTGTGCTTTTTATGTAATGCTTCCATGAGGTTAAAAATTCTAAATTGTCAGGTACTACCATGACCTTCAAAATAAATGCCATTCCCATCAGTCTTAGTTGAACTTGCTTGTAAACACTAATCAAAACACTCATTATATTTAAACTTTGTCAACCAGTATAATGCATATCAGTTATACTTAAATCCCAAGTGACAATTGCCAAACATATCAAAACAACTCACAAAGTTACTTAACCTGATTTGGCAGGTTTTTTATGATATTGTGATAAAGAACTGATATTTTCTGTCTTGGGGGGTTGAGTTTACTGTATTCAAGAGAAGAGTCCATAGAAGCCCCCCGTCTTGCAGTATTTAAGGCCTTGTAAATGGAAATTTTCTTTAAGCTCCAGGTCATGAGTTATGACGCATTTGCTGATGTTTTCAGAAATGGCGGGGGCCATGGGAGTGGATATAATGTAATTTTAGTCATAGAATTTTATATTGTGTCTGAGGAAAATGTTATTATTCACTATGTCATTATGCCTTTGCATTTCCCTGCATTACCTTACCCATTCACTGGCTGCTAAATTGTTAGCCTTGGTGGCTTCTGGAGCCATGTTGCTGTTGCAGCAGTGTTGCCACAGCTTAAGCACTTGAGCACCAAGCATATTGTGTACACGACTTTCCATGTTGTAACCTTGAGTTTCATTTTAAGGCTGTATTTAATGTGGCAGATACTGTGTATTGTCTATTTTATTCAATCCGCTTTTATTCTTTGTTTTCAAAACCTGCGGCCAACATTACCCACAGTGCAATTTGACTGGTAACAGTTCAGTTGGAGATTTGGTTGTGTTATGTTGTAGTAATAGCCTTGAGCCTCAACAAGAGATAAGGAGCAGGCTACAGAGGTCACTAACTTCTTTATAACCCCACACTTTCTTTCATTTTCATCTTGTAGTCTTTGGCTACAAAAGATGCTGACTCCAGTGACATCACTTGAGGCAATCCATGTGATTGTGCGCAGCTCCGTCTGGAGCAATAAAAGGCTTTATATAACCTTTTCACATATTCAGTAGTAACCCTTTTCATCTTACAACATGAGAAACCCCTCTGATATAGGCTACCGAAGACCCTTCTGACACTACTCTCTACCCAATTAGTTAATGTACTATAAGCGCTGAAGATTAAAAACACATTTTGAGCCTGTTATCTATCTTGGTTTTCTTTACACTGAGCACTACACCCTCACAGAAAAGCTACCCTGACTATAAGCTGCAAACTGATGTTTTTATTCAGCTTCACCCCGACCCCTTCATCCTCTTTGACCTTCTCTAACAAGCTTTACTTTTTCTCCATCCACCAATCTTTCAGTTTTTGATCCCCTATCAATCCCTTCTTTCCGGGCACTTTTATTTTCCTCTCTTTCCCTCCCCTCTCCTCTTTCTCAGTAGCTTTTTTCCATCTTTCTGGTATGTTACCTTCCCCCTTCAGCCAGAGTTGCTATGGTGATGTGAGTTTTTTTATATACTGGGAGCTTCTTCCAATGTTTTTTTTTTTCTTCTTACCCTTCTTACTGGTTTTTCTTTTGTCTTTTGTTTCTGACTGGCTGCTTTCCTATGCAGAGGATGCAGCCATTGTTTTGCCTCAGAGGGCTGAGGTGTTCAGCTGCCCAGTGTGTTTATAGCTGTCTCTGCCTGTGAAAGAGCCTGAGGGTAGGTGTGGTAGGGTATAGGAAGGACAGGTATCTTTTTCTATCTTTCTCTGATGTGGCCTTATCACTCACCTCCACACTTTTCTTTCCTGCTATTTAACTTTTTTTTATCCCCAGTCCTCCCCTCATTTAGCTTCATTCTCCCCATCTCCTCACCTGTCCTCCTCTTTCTCTTCTTTCCCCTTCTATCCCTGTCTGTCTACCTCAGCTCTTCTCATCCGTCCACCCACCTAACACCGGCTTTCTCTTCGCACTCGGCTCACTAAAAATTGTGCATGTGTGTGTGAAATTCACGGGAGTGCATGCACAGTGGTCTTGCGCTAGGCTCAGTGTGTGAAGCTATATGTGTATCTGTCAGGGTTTTGTGGGCGCAGCACGCCAGTGAGCAGGGAGCAGGAATGGAGTGAGGAGGAGCAGCGAGGGGAAAGAAAGGGGAGAATGCAATTTGAGAGAGTGAAAAGCGTTTAGGAAAAGAGGGAAAGCCTGTCTAGGGAGAGATGTGGGGAAACAAGGTTTGTCACAGAGAAGGTAAAATGAACTGAAGTGAGCTGAGTCATAAGAGATAAGATTGAGATGAAACTTAGTTGTTCCCTTTGGGGAGATTTGGTTGCTGGCAGCGGCACAATTAATTTTACAGCAAGGGAACAACAGAAAAATCAAATCACAAAAGTACGAAATAAAGTAAGCAATAAAAAAGCACATAAACAAAAAGGTAGATGAAGAGATAAACATATAGAAAAGAGTATAGATTATTCAGATCTCTGGGGTTATTATGGGTGACACAGAGTAAAGTACTATCAGAATGAATCAAACAAACTTGTAATACAGACTTGCAAACTTATTACACAGTTTTGTGAGCTTTATAACACTGATACTCTTTGGTAACTGGGGATAGTTACCGATAGCAACCAGGTTGTGTGATGGTTGATGAACTTCCCTGAATTAAGCCTTCATTTTCCAGGGGATCGTACTGAGTCGCAGATGGAATTGCAAAGTAAAAGCAAAACTTATAGGGAACCAATCAAAATGCTGATGGCATCATTATTCTGTAGCCGTTACATTGTGCAATCAATATTTACCTTAAAATGGTAAGTTAAAGCAAAAAACGTATCTATTTTTACTAGCCTGTTTGGTATTTCATTTTCATGGCACATAATGCAGATTACGATGGTTCATAGTAACAGTGTGAGTATTCGAAAGAAAAATGTAATATCAGGCTGTGATTTCTTTCTAAGCTGTCATTGAACAATAGCTGTTCGTAGATGAGGTTTGTCAGATGGTCAATGGTCAAAGTGAGCACGGTCTCACTCTGAAGTCATTAAAATCCGGCGCTTGGGCAGTGACTTGCGGTGTCAGAAACCAATGAAAAAAGGCGTCCTTTAACATTGGCATGATGCGCGGCCGGTTGCCGTCATAGTTTAACAGTGCCTGGCAATGTCAGGGGGAAACACGACGGGACAAGGATGAAAGTTAAGGTGGCGAAAGTATGAACGGGGCTAGTGGCAGGGGTGGTAGATGGGTCCAACAAACACCGACTTCAAAGAGGAGAACTTGACAAAGTGTCCCAGAACGTCAACAACCAATGCACCCAGGGTACCTTTCACGTCGTATGTGGACGTGGAAAGTCCATGACCAAATGTCAATATGTGACGAGGTCGGAGTGAGAATGTGTTGTCAAAGTTGACATCCCAGGAAAAAAAGAAAAGTAACAATGGCACGCAGTTACCTTCTTAATACTGAATCGATAAGAGATGGACACTGGTGTGTGAAAAGGCTATTTAAGAAATTAACACTAGCACTGAAGAAGAGAGACATGAAATCAATTGTGATTAGGGCGTAAGGAGATACTGACTCCACTACACAGAGGTTGAAGTATGAGTATGGTAATACCTAAACATACATTACATAGAAAATGGAGTATTTAGAAGAGGCTTTTTTACATAAAGAAAGATGTTTGATTTTTTTATTCTTAAAGTGTAACAGTAACCCCAAAACCACTGGCTTATTATATTCAGTATTTTTAGACTATTTTGGCATTCAGTGTTTACAAATTCCACTTATTCTAGCACAGGTTTTGCTACAGTTTAATGGATTTATTTGGGAAACAAATTAATGGGATGTAGGTGTGAATATTACCCTTGTTTTAGGCATGCAAATTAAACTACAAAAGAAAGAATAAATAGAAGAAAAGCTGTCAGAGTGGCCTGTGAAGATGAGAAGCGAAGACAAAAGCAGAGAGGAAGGAAGAGGTGGAGGTGGGCACAGAGAGCGGAGGGATTGATGGAGCGAGGGAGTACCTGTGTGTGTGTGTGTGTGTGTGTGTGTGTGTGTGTGCGCGTGGGTGTGTGTTTGCTATTGTGTGCTTGCATGGGAGCAGTGAGGCATGACCTAACCCGACCGTAGGGTCATACAGTAGTCCAGATTAAAGTTAAATCAATCACAGTATACAGCCAAAACAGCTGAATAGCTCAGTTTATATTGACGATTTAATTGAATCTTACGGTCTCTTAATTGGATCGTGTGTGTCTGACACGTGTTTGAACATTGTGTGCTAATGTGCTCTGAAGGTAAAGAAGATGATCGGTCTTCAAATCCTGCGCGCATGATATTTCTCCTCTCACCATATTTATCTCGGCTGCTGCTCTGCTATGCAGACAGCTGAACAACATGAAAGGCCTTTGCCCATCAGACACACACATGCACGCACACACGCTAGCACGTGTACACACAAACACACACACACACACACACACACACACACACACACACACACACACACACATATTTGGGACTGATCAAGCCTCCCCCCTTTCCTTCTCCTACAGAAGCCCCCACCCAATGCTCCTCTCAATATTCAGACATGGAAGCAGGAGAGAGAGGAGAAATAGACACCAGGCTCTGAATACATGTGTACAGTCCATTGTTGATGAATCCTCCACCCTGCTGAAGCCCTGTACATACATATATGTACATACTTACTGCATACACTTGCAGAGACAAAACAGGAACTGAGCACAACTTGATTCTTTTGGGCTTTGTTTCCGCCGCATGAATTTTCATAAGTGAAATTTTATGGTAAACTGAGCCGGTGTTGGGAGGGGTTGGGAGCGTTGACGGGGGTTAGTTTCTCTAGACTCCTCTGACACACACTCAAACATGCACCCACCCACACACATATCCAACCTGGATGTAGCGTGGTCCCCTGAGAGGGATGACAGGTGACACTGTGCTGGTGTTGAGGTAATGGCTCCTCCTGTCCGGCTGAGTCTGTCTGTTCTGTACCACACAAACACTTCAGGCCCGAAAAAACAACCACCAATTTTAAACTTCTTTTGATTGTATGTTTTTTTATTTTTGTTTTTCTTTTTATCGAATCTTATTATCCAAATGCTGTCAAGCCAGCTGTTATCTGGTGTCATTGTTGAGGACAGTTTGGGATTTAATGGTTGTATTTTGTCCATTTAATCTTTAAATAAAAACAAAGCTAAGTATTGGTTCCTATGGAAGAACATTCAGTCATTATGGTAACCATCCAGTGTTGCACAGCCATAATCTATTCATAGGTTATCAATATCACCACACTGTTGTTTTCATATATATGTTCAGAGACAGATAAACATCCACGACTGCTCTCTGCCTCCTCCTCTCCTTCTTTCTCTCTCTACCTCACATTTGATTTATTTGCTTCTTTGTTTGTGTTTGTCATATGGAGAGATGTAAATTTAGCCACCCCAAGGGAGAGCATCCTCACTAGTGACACAAAAAAGACTGGAGAAAAAAATCAGAATAACATAAGCCACAAAAAGTGAGAGGGGTGGGAGGAAAAAGTAAAGGAGGGATTGTGGTTTGAGAGATAGGGAGGGGGGGGGGAGAAAACAGAGAACAAGAGACGGAGGTTTGAGATGCGCAGGACTCTGTAAACAGTCGACGCGGGGGCTGGAAAATTAACGCTGCATAAATTGTGCGAAACATGTCCTATTTTCTCTCCCTTTTTTCCTCTGCACCCTCTTTTAAAAGGGTTCAGGATGCAGGGCTGTCAGATGAACGCCAGACAGGCATTTTCCGACTTCGTTTGATCCCGGCTCCTTTTTAAAAAACACTTCCCAATGACAGAGGGGAGGCAGAAAAGCAGGTCGCAGTGCGTGTGAGGTGCCGGTGGTGAGCGAAGGAGGAACAGGAGAGACGAGCAGACAGGAGACACATGTAGACAGACTTTCACAGTTATCACACCCTCATTGACACTGCCTTTATAGTCCCTGCAACCAGCACCTCTCGCCGGGAGAGCGGCGGGGATTTTGTGTCTGATAACTGTGTCAGCACCTCAGCACATCTGATCTGTGCACACTGGCACTGTGGTGTTATGGACAGGGACATATATAGTGTATAGCACAGGTCAGCTTTTACACTGAAGGGCCAGAACAGGTGGAAAAAATAGGACAAATACAGCAGAAAAAAACTACACTGACTCTAGCAAATGGAAATGAGTTGTGTGTCAGGGCAGGTGTAGGTTTATTCCACTCAAAGAGGTATTACGGAATAATAAAGGTTTAATATTTAATATAAGGAATGATGGATGGAGAGTTCTAAGTGTATTAAAATCACACAACTTGTTTTCCTGCTGCCCTCTTGCATGAAACAATTATATTTTTAAAGCCGTTCTGTCCGAAAAAATAATCCTAACTTCTTTCCTCCTGCTGCTGCTATAGACTTCACCCTTTGTGTCAAACTGCATCTGCCTCTGCTTGCTTCACCAGATAATGAATTCCAAACAGAGTGAAGAAATGAAAGAGAGAAAAAAAAAAGCAGGGCATCTCTCATTGCTCTCTCTCTTTCTCTCTCGATCACAACAACACCATTTCCATTTATAATTTCGATTGTTAATTTGCATGAGAAAAATTAGTTGGGTGACATGCGTGATGTTTTTTTCACCCCCCTCTTTTCTTTTCTGCTTAATTTTCCCACTAATTATAAGCAGCAATGGCACATTATTTACATAAATAATTGTTGTTCCTTCTGTTCACTCATATTTTCCTCCTTTCTTTCTTTGTCAGAGTTGTTTTGGCATTTGTCGTCCGCAGGGGCAATTCTCCTCTGAGAACATTTTCACATCTCTCCTGACTGAAATATCTTGGATCTTGAGTATTTTTTTTTTCCGCCTGATGTTTGTTGTGGTGTTTTGCTGTCCTTTGTTCAATAAATAGATTCATCCTACATTTTTACTTCCCCCTCAAAACTTCTAAACTCTCATAAATAAATATGTCAGTTGTGAACATTTTTCTACTATTTTTACTTCAAGACAGATCACTTTTCCACTTCTCCATCCGTGACTTTACAGAGAAACTTGTGGTATAAGGGATCAAACGCAGACCTCGGATGTGTGTTTCTTGTTTGTTTATCGTCACCATTTTGTTACGGCTGGTTTTGTTCCTGCGAGCGTATCAAGGGTGGGTTTCAGTTATAGGGAGCAGGATAATAATGTCTTTTGTGTATCACAGGTGGAGCTGTAAACTGCCCCCCTGCTGCTCAGGGAGCTTTCACAGTTCATAAAGAACAGAACAACCAAACAATCAGGCCTGTAATGCAGGCCACATTTCACATGTAATGCACCCTGCCACACATAAAACCTGGTAATTGATATGGATGTAAAAAATGTTCTGAGCAATTCCATTAATTATGACTCTTTTTTGCTCTTAGTTAATACAAGCTTTAACCCTTAATTAACCCTCAAAAGGAAAAACAAATGTTCAACATGCTCTTGTGTTGACTGGAATTCCTAAGAGGCACATTTCCCAGTAGTGAGTATACAAAACAGTTTAGGATGTTGAAAGATAAAATTTCCCAAAAGTGCTTCTGTGGGGCTTTTCATCAGTAGGTGTATACAGAGAAATACAAAATAATACTACAAATGGAGAGAAAATCAAAGATGTTTTCAAATTTAGTCTTTATAAGAAACATTATGTAACATTTCAGGAAATATACTAAAGGTTTGCGTTATTATATTGTTTCACTACTGTCATTAAACCCAATGAAAAGACCAAAACCAACAATATATAAAAGGTAATAAGTCCGTTTCCCCAACCTGTTTGTGACACTCAGCTGCAAGCCCAGTAGTTCCTGCTAAAGACATATAGCTACGGTGGCTGACAAGGGCAAATGTGCAACACATTTGCGCAACAGCCTGAACATTTCCAGGAGAAACCTGCTTCAGCTTCAGAAACTTTGCCACTACAAAAACACATATGAAAATGCAACACAAATACAGATGGAAAAGAAATCTAACAAATACAAGTGAAGTGTGCTGCAAATGAAGAGAGCCAAAACAAATAAATTAACAGCAAATGCACTGCAAATTACAAAATCAATGTGAACTCAAACATTCCCAAAACAAATGCAACTGGAAATTGTCACTAATTCAATATAACTTGAGTTCTCCAGGCTTCTTGGAAATCTAGAAAATCAAGCTGTTCCACTTAGCGCTCCCCCTAGAGGCCTGGAGGACTTCCATCATGTTGACCAGATATGCAGTGTTTTTCTGTAGCATTTTTGCAGGTCAGGCTCTTCTTATGCACTGTTCACATGTGTGCCTACAAAAAGTAGTGTACCACAATTCATATAAACCTATAACCCACATAATCATGAGCCAGTAATTGAAGCATATCACATGTAATCAGGAAGGCTGCCATCCCTTGACCAATGTGCTGTCGTAAGTAAAGAAGGAAGCAGAATAAAGACCGAAAGTCTGTGTAAAGATGAAAGGTTGGGTGGTGAATGGGTCAAAAAACAGGACATTCCCTCAGCAGAACCATGTTCGCAATCATGTAAAAGCAAGTGAACCTTCTGGTATTTTAAGGTACGTCGTCACCACATTTCTTTTCCTGAATCTTACCCACATAAATGGAGTGACGCCTGTAAGCTAGTTCAGGCAGTCAACTCAAGATGCACTGATTCATACACACGTCATTTGTCACTTCCCATATGTCATCTTCAAAACACTGCCAATTTGGCGGTCTAAATCATATCAGCTAACTCTTTGCATTGTCTATGCTGTTGCTGCCCTGCGTCAGTACTGCTGCTCGATCTTTCAGCCCCCTCTCCACCCCAGCATCCATCTGCAGGCTTTGGCTAAGGGAGGAAATATTAAATAATCACTCTCTAATATCTCATGTAAACATATCTGTTGGGAGTGATGAGGCCAGAGTCTAGACGACAAACTCTAACCGTGTTCTGCCGTTGAAATAAAAGTTTAAATGTGAGTTGTCTGACTGAACTTTACTCGCCAAAACCTAAAGATGCCATGTTTCTTTTCATGAATCTAACAAGTAATTTCACTTGAAGTAAATGACTTTACATTAAGAACATTACATCCTTCGTGGGGGACTAATTTGTTAGATATTTTACAAACCGCTGTGTGTGCTTTTTCTTAAAATATCATATGAACCACTGTAAGAGGATACATAGTCAGGGTTTGTGTGTTTTTGACTTTGCATCATTTCTGTATTTGCAGCTTGTTTGCAAGTAACTATTTGTTTTGGCTTTCTGTGACACCTTTTTTTTTCACTTGCAGCAGGTTTCTGTTGTGTTTGTTTTGGAGTTTTGCATGTGTTTTTGAATTGGCATCACTTCTGAAGCTGCGGCACGCTTCTCCTGATGCAAATGTTCTGGGCCCCTGTAGCATGTTTGCTCTTGTTGGCTACTGTATAGATCTATAATAATGTCTTACAAATAAATAGTTTAATTCTTTCTAAATGCTCAGTAATTGGCTAAAACAGCAGGGTACTGTAGATTTTATCAAATGTTACTAAAGAAGGAGTAAATATTACATGTGTTGGGGACTATTTTCAGCAGCTGATCGATACATATTTGGTTCATTAGTAAGCATTTAAGGCAGCAGGATAGTAAATGTGGGAGTTACACCAAATAAAAGCACTTTGAGGAGGAAGTGGGAATACTCTTCTATATATTCCAATGTTTCTTCATTTTTGCTCATAAGTGGGTATAGAGTAGACAGCCAGAAAGAGAGGGGGGTATGCCTGCGTAAATCCTCCACTACACCACTGGTTATGGCATTTGTTTGCAACATTAAAATGTAAAGTACAGGAAGCCTCATCCTTTAAGTGCAATTAGTGACGATCACTACACACTCAGACTGATGGTTCATCTAATTTCTCCTGCCTTTAATTGTTCTTTTCCCCCAAAGTCCTGCTAAGCTCTGATGTGAGGGCCCAGTTTATTCTTGGTAACAAGGGGAGTGAGAAGTCACTAGGAACAAGGGGAGAGGACAGCGTGTGGGGTACACACTTTTAATTGAGGGGAGGAAAATGTGCATCAGTAGTGTTGTGAGGGGCGGAGGGCGATCTTCAGAGGCCAATTAATTTGGAATACAAAGCAGCGGTGCAATCTGCTCAGGTTTCTGTCCGGGTGCGTGGCTAGGCTCACACCGGCCATGTCTCTGAGGCATCCGAGATCAAATTAATTTAAACACTCCTCCACCCACCCCCTCCAACTCCCAGAGTCCTAGCACCACTTCCACACACTAGTTCACTGTCTCTACCCCTTTTATTGCAACTCTGAACTCTCTATAGAAAAATCTCTCCCTACAGCGAAAATTCATACTATTATCCCACACAAAATCACACAGACACTTTTTCACTCTTTCTCACAAAGCATCTCACAGAGAGGAGTCTTTCAACTCAGCCAAAGATAGCAAGACTTTTCTCCTCAGATTGCTGTCTCTGTGCCCAGCAAAAAGACACGCTGGTGGCCAAAGCTTAGCCACCCATTCCCCGATTTGGTCCTCTAACTCTCTGTATAGACACAAAGGGAATCTGGCTGTTTGTGCGTTCAAAGCTGCAATCCTTTTATGCTAGCACTAAAAGTTTTTAATTCTTTTACAGTTGCTCAGCAGCAGAGAGCCACAGGTTAACTTGACAGGTCAAGATGAACTAAGTCTGGCTTTAGTCTACAAGCAATCTAAAAATGCATTGTTTTAGTGGGTGTTTTCATTTCTAATAGCTCCGAATGTATGTTTCTGAAGGTTTTCCATGATGGCACTTGGAGCAACAACCCTTCCTAGAATCTTAAACAGACCTTCTCTAACTCATGATGAATGCTGTGCACTCGTGAGGATGAAGGCCTGAATAAGAATGGAACGAAAGGAAAATCGTGATGTATGTTAGTGCTGATGAAGGCCTGAGTAAAAGCAGAGAGATAAGGAAGGCTTACAAAGAGGAGAAACCTAATTGTGGAGGAGAGAGAGGGTTGCAGGATTGAGCTCTTCTGTGAGATGGTTAATTTATAAGACCGGTGGCGGGGGGTAACGTGACAGGCCGAGTAATGGTAAGGAATAGTTTGAAAGATTCCTTTGTCTCTCAGGTCAGGCATCCTTTCACGTCACTCAATTCCCTCTTCTATCTTCCTTTTTCCTCACTCTCCTTTTTTCCCAGTTTCTCTCTTCCTTAGTGGACACTCTTGTTCCCTCACAGAAGTAATCAATCTTAATCATAGTATGAATGAAATATTTGCCTTGGCTCAGCCAGGGAGCAGCATCTCTGGGCTGGGTCGAGTTGTGTCCTGTTTAAATCCCAGGAGGTCTCTTACATCAGGAAACAGGGGTGGGATGAGGGGACACCATGTTGGCATTTTAGAAAATGATACACATGATTCTGCTCTATTTTATGTTTTTATTTTCTTTTTAACCTCCATTTTTATTCATAGTAAAAATCTGACAACAAATCCTCTGTCTCTTTCCCCATCTCACTTGCTCTCTCCCTCTCTCTGTGTATTGCTCTTCCTCTCTTGCCCTCCCTATTTCTTTCACCTCTCTCTATCTGCACCTCATTGCCAATGCAGGGAGCATAGCCGCAGCCATAGACCTCTGCGTGGAAACACCCAGCAGACAAGAAAAATGACGGCCAGCGCAATCTCATTTTCTGAGGGGCTGCAAGTCAGGCAGGAAATGGCTATTATTCCATCGACACTGTCGGTATTAAGTTATTTCCTTCTCTAAATACGAGAATGTTCATGAATATCTATTGAGTTCCAGGTGCGAGCGCTGGAGGTTTTGTCGCCACACACTCGGATGATTGCAGCCCTATATTCTGCCCGCTGCACCCTCACTTCTGAGATTGAAGTGAAAGACAATGGTAGTGGAAATTGGCTAATAAATCCAGAGGAGGCAAAGGGCTGTTTGAGCAATACTGCCAGCTCATGCATGCTTTTTAAGAAGAATAAAAACCTCCTGGCTTTTCTGAACCTTATGCTTTTCTAAAAAGAGGTGACCGGGCTAAATGGCTAAATCTCCAATGCCAGGCCCAGGCAATGTTCTTAACAGCTCTCTGCTTGTGTTGGTAGGAATGCAATTTTGCAGTGTGGTCAAAGGGATGCCACACTATATCTGCATGTACGCAGCATCTATATTTCACAGAAATGAGATTATACATTTCTGCAGATAAGTACGCCCAGAAACAGTGAGACAGAGCATGCAGCGTGGAAAGAGAAGAAGCTCATGACAGAACTAAGGGCCATTCGCATTTGTTCGGCATGTGCTTCTCTCAGTCTGCCGTTGGCTACGTGCTTTGTTTATCATGAATCAGAGCCATATAGCTGCCAGTCACGAGCGGAGCAGGGAGGTGAAAGCCGGAGGAGGACGCCGAGAAAGGAGGGCAGGAGAGCAAAGAGTGCCGGGGAAGGCTGTAGGATGATGACCAGCAGCCAATCTAGGATTTGAGTGACCAGTTACCTCCCACTGCACAGCGACACAGAAGGCAGCCAGCTGAAGGAGAAAAAAAAAAGTCAGAGCTTGTGGAGCTCTGCTTACATGTGTCCAGTCAGAGGCAGTCCATCGTGGAGAGGAGACGGGGGCAGAATTGATTGAAGGTGGTGGACCATAAATGAAGGTATTGATTTCGGGGTCAGAGTCGCAGGATGAGGTCTTGAAATAAATTGAAATAAACATATCAATACATCAAGTATATTACACCCCGAGCACACACATACACTTTCACAGATATATTATGAACCTTGTTTAGCCTAATATACGGTTGATTAATGCAGACGTAATGGCTTTTATAGATAACTGGATGAAATAAGCAAACTAGGCCATCATTTCTGATTATGATTGTTTTAAGCATCTGTTTTTGTGAGGAATATTACATGCCTGCTGATTTAGGTGAATTAGGAATTACTGACTATAATGAGGAGATGATATTTTTTTTATCTCTTGGCAATATCTGCAATAATACAGCATGCAGTAATGCAGCACGTGTCTCTTTATACAGTCATGTTATTTTCAGTTTTAAAGAGATAAACTGTGCTGAGCCAATTAGCGCCATTCTGTCATTTATTATGTGCTCTTTTCATAAATGTAGTCTTAAAACACAAATTCTGGAATAAAAAGTATTTAATAAAAGCAGGTGTGAGTGATACCAGTCCCTTTTTGAGATTTGAAAATCCATCTCATCTGCATAATAAAAGAATAAAGAGAGCACTATAAAGTGAGCACTCAGGAAAGGTTAAAGCACTTCCAATTTATGGGTCAGAGGGAGACGCTTTAGCTGGAAGAGGGGGAGAAATTACTTGGCTGGGAGACCAACAGAATCTCAGTGTAAAGACATGGCAGCCAATTAAGAGAAAGGTCAGACCATAAAAGAGGAAGCAGCACAGGAAAGGCTCCGCACACAAGGCAGCGGCATCTCCTCCTTTTCAACTAGGCCTATCTCTCACTCCACAATCTCTCTGCTGCTCGCAAAATGTCTTTATGTCTTTTACAACGACAATTTGTTTTATGAACCACGATTCATAGATGATTATTCAGATGAATAAAAGTTTATGTCCAGCTGCAGGGGAATTGGCAGTTCAAGCATTACTGTATATTGAATTAAACAGAAACTTTCAGAGAAGAAATCAAATCAACATGGTGTACACAAAAGGCCTGTAAATCCCCAGGATGATCTAAGCCGCTAAACCAAGCTCACATCTGATCTGCAGAATAATCACCCTCACTTAAACTTCTCCAGCCATAAAGATATAACACATGGGTGCAAAGATTTTTGCCTCATCTAAAATCAATGTAACCTTGTAGTTTGTGCCTAATAAAACACAGACCATCTCTCTTTTGTTTGCATAAATATTTCATTGCATAAATACTTTAAACTCCCTCTTTTCAGACTCCTTTCCAGAGCCAGTTTCTGCGACATGACCTCACTTAAAAATCAAAAACAACTGGAACTGCATAAAAATTACAGAAAAAAAGTCAACCACACGACCACACAGTGTGCCTATTTTCTAGTGACATCTTTGGTGATGAGCACTTATTGTTGTCTTCAAAGTGCACTGCCTGGGGATGATTTCAACATCAAATTGTCTTGTTTTTCCTCAAATGCTAACTCATGCTAACTACCCACTTCTTCTTGTCCTCATTCCAAACAAACCACTACTGTACAACTGATATTTGTTATGCACCACAAGATTTTTTTTCAGGGGGCAACATTGATTTAGAGCTGTGTTTCTGGCCACCTGACAAATCTATGTCTAGCCCTTAGCTCTGTCTGGTCTCCTCCAACTCCTGAGAAAAAATATCTGGCTCTTCAGCTGCTAAAAGCTTCACCAGCTCGTTGCTAAGTTGTTCTGTCTGCCATTTGCTGCTGAGCAGATGACTTACAGCACAGTCAGGTAGGGTACCCAGTGGGTGACCCACAAAAAAGGTGATTCACAGGTGGTATTTTGTCTTTATTTTATTTCCAGATTTTGTTCTACTGGTCAGATTGCGGGTTTTGCATAATAAATGACAATAATATGAATTTAATCAGATTTTTTAATCCTCTGACTGCTGACTTTGTGTGTCAGCTCTGTCCTCTGCACCACCTAGAATATGAGAATCGCTTTACTCAGTTGCGTTACTGTGAGGCAACTGTGTAAATGCGCAGCTCAATATCATGCAAATAAGAACAAATTATACATTTAAATTGTATTTTCTCATTTTTTCCCCCTTTGTTTTGGAATATATTACCTTATTGTCACATTAGGGGTGTTCTGTTCACGGTTCAAATTGATATGACACAGTGTAGAAGTGTAGAAATTTCCTTGATTTTTTACATTTTTTTAATTTATGGAATCTAACATCATGATGTATGATTTTTTTATTATTTTTTTTACCTCTAACAACAATGGAGCTACACCTGAGTGACCCATCTTTTGGCCATCAAAATCAGCTCCTTTAAAAAACATAAAATTTAGTAGTTATAAACAAATACAACAGGTCAGTTTCTAAAATGAAAGACAAATTTTCCTTTTTTAGTGCATAAAAATTGTCATCATAACTCGGGCTTTGGGAATTACTGTCTGGCAGAAATGGGCTCATGAAGGAATATTGTAATAGAGCTGGAATTCAATAGGCATGTTTGTAAAACCTGCATTTTCCACTACAGAGTCAGATCTCATATCCGTGTCTAGAAATGTAGTGTTACCAGTATCATTTCTTTACCCCCTGTTTGAATCAGTCAGGAATGGCTGCCTAAATGTTGCATGGATTACGTTAGCTTGTATTGTTTGTGTTGCTCCTTTTTTTGTCTAGTTCCACGAATTGACACACTGGGGTGATGTCGGTGTATGTGAGTTGACATGTTGGATGTAGTCCCACTTATTTAACCTACTGTAGTGTAGCAGATGCAACATACCATTGGTTTTTTTTATCCACCACTCTCTCGCCATTGCCCTCATAATTCACAGCGAAACCAAGGGGGGCTCCAAAGCCAGACCTGTAGGTTATTGGAGGATCTTCTATTTCTTCTCTTCTAATGGTGTTACTAACCATATTGCAATGAGCTAGCATAGCGTTGCGTGCCTCCCACTGTGTCTTACTGAAGTAGAATGTTTTGGTTTGGTGGTGGGAGGGTAAACAGCATGTTGCCTTGCACGTCCTGTGCCCTGCAATATTTAGTGCAGTGGCACAGAGAACATTATATTAAACACAAGGTAAACTGTATATTTTATTTTCCAAATGTAATAGAATTAATATGTGCAAAACAGAAAGCCTTGTTCCAGACATTTCAATATAAATAAGTGTATCGTTACACCCCTATTCACATCAATAAAATATCCCAAAATGTGCTGTAAACTGAATTATTTGAACAGCGCATGTTTCCTGTAGGATTTGCAGTTTCAGGTTGGACCAGGTCACAGAACTAATTGGTCACATGTGTGGATGGCAGGGTGGACGGAGCATTGCATGTTGTGGTTCCAGTTTTGGGAGCAGGTCTTGAAAATCAGACCCATGCAGGACTGTGGAGGGCAGTGGGTTTAGAGCAGGGGTGTCAAAACTTTTAAAAAGGGGGCCAGATTAGGTAATGTGAAAATACCTGGGAGCCCACTAGTTCTTGCATCATACAGGTTGTTTAAAAAAAATCTAATACAAATGAGACAAACACAGCTGTTTCGTCTTTAAGTGATAGAATATTCAATTTTCCACTGCTCCTGAAAGCAGCAGCTCTCGCTGTCGACTCAATGCTTCTCTGCTGTGGCCATGTCTGCTACCTACCTGGAAATGTCCCATTGATAAAAGAGCTGCATTTGTATAGTACTTTTCGAGTCTTCTGACCACTCAAGGTGCTTTTACACTACATGTCATATTCAGTCAAACACTGGTGGCTGAGGCTTCCATACATGGTGTCACCTGCTACTCAGTAACCATTCCTACCTACCTCTCAGCCACAGTCACCCCAAAAGACACTATAATTGTCATCTGCTGTTAGTTCCCACATGGTGCAGTCTGCAAGCTCTATGACGAGTCCAGCCATTGTGAGGTGAGCAGAAGAAGATGCAAAGTGATCTTGCTTGATTGACCAATGGGCCACATAGAGTATATTTTGAACAACAAGCCATGAGCCATTTAAAATCAGTCCATGGGCCACAATTGCCCCCCAGGCCGGACTTTGGACATGCCTTGTTTAGAGCCTGAAGAGTTTTTCTTGCTGAAAACTGCTGCCAAAATATGTAGTTAGTGAGGGCGATGAGAGTGAACTAAAATAATAAAGTTGCGGGCTGGAAAACCAAAACAATGAGCTAAAAGCTGCTTAAAGGGAGTGACAGAGTTAGGTGATGATTCTCTGTAAGATTTGTTGCTATGAGTGATCCTCTTCACATTCAAGTAGTAATGTGATCTATTGTTATAAATAACATCATTATAGTGGCTTTAAAAACTTGTTTTGGATTTAATGCATTTTAACAACCACCACTAGCAAGTGTTTAACTGGGAACGATTATCTTTTTTAAATGAAAATCTACATAATGAATGATCAGCTCGCTCCACCAGCACCATCACCATACTTTGCACTCTGGCCACAGAGGGCCTGTACATCCTCATTATGACAGACTGATGATGTTTTTCATTCGGTGTTAATGAACAAATTAAAAGGCCATTGTAATAACTGCAACTGCAGCAGCTCACTGCAGTTTTTTCTTCACAAATCTGTCTCACTCCAAGCCACCACAACAGTTATTTAACCAGTGCATGAAACCCCAGCAGATACATGCACGCAAACGCATACACACATTGTGAGAATGACTTAAGACGTTGGGTGGTTGTTGAAGTTAAACATTGCTCTGTAATTGTGTCAAGAATAATGCTGAAATAGCTTGTGAAGATAAAGAAAATTGAGATATTATTCTATTCTTTCTCTCCCGTTTCTGTCTCTGATGAATGTGTTCATGTATGCATGCATCATGCATGTATGCATGTGTGTCTTTGTCTGTGTTTATTTCTTGTTTCATCACCTCCACATCCCACCACAGACCTCCTGTTCCTCCAGGGGCTTCGGGCCGGCCTCTCAGCTTCAGCAACAACATCACAGGTCGCTCCGCAAGACCTGCCCAGCAGGAAGTGAGATCATCATGGCTGTGAAACAGTCTCATTTTGAAAGGCTTCTGGTTCCTTCTTTCCGCTCGCCTGGCCACAGCCTTCGCCTTCACCTTAGGACCAGTCAACCATGGCCTCCGTTCCCTGCCTCATTTGCCGAATATAGTTTCTGCTCTGTCCAAGTGGTGGCAGGTGGGGGTGGAGGAGTTGTCAGGTCCAGCTATTCTCAGAGAGGAAGGAGCGCACGGGGGAAATACTATCACGGGGAGCAAATGCGCTCAAAAGGACGGGAGTCTTTTGGAGTCCTAGATTACATTTGCCAAGGTAATGAGACAGAACAAAAGCTGTCTAATATCAAGCTGTTCAAATGTATTCCTCATGTACTTAACACTGCCTTTTTTCCAGGCTGAGAACTGACAGTGATTATATTTTTCCTCTGTGAGAAACCTGGGAAAAATGTGATCTTGGTGAAGTTGCATTTATAATGAGAACTCCCACATTTTTATAAGGACACCTACAATTGCACAACTGAAATAACACAAACTTGAAATAAAAACAGCTGTAATACTTTTAAGAAATCATATTCCCAACCCATTCCTTCCGTACACTCATCAAATACAGCAGCTTGGTCAGTGACCCTCGGCATCTGATACATAAGGCTTCCAGTAGTGTCTGAGATGTACCAGGCTTTTAACTGACTCCAGTGTAAACTCAGAGCGACTAACATAGCATAACAAGCTAGAAAGTGTTTGTAGAGAGGTGGTTAAGGTGAATGATTCAAACACAGGACTTTCACCCAGGAGACTGCTGTTCATGTTTTTTGTGAAACCAAAACTCAACTTCATTTTAACCCAAACCTTACAAAGAAGTGTTTTTGCCAAAACCTACATTCCCTTCGAACACAGGGGTTTATTTTTAAAGGACACTGTACACACATTACGACTATAGTCCTTACATAAAGATGGACAACATATTTCCTCTTCCTGTTATTTTATAAAAAAAAAGTAGCCAAAATATCCCAAATACAGGCACTGCCAAGTTGTGCTGGTGATGTCATAATGAGCCAGAGTCTGCAAAGTAGCGATCAGGAAGAGGAGCCGTGGTATCATGTTCCCGCCCATACACCTGTCTGACCCAATCGCAAGCAGCGCCATTGACACACACAGCTGTCAATCTTGACTTTACATTGAATAAAATACAGACATACAAAAAAAAAAAACTTATACCATATATATCATACTATTTATTTATTTGACATATACTAAGCCCCTGTCTCATTTGTTGACATGGAAGAAATGGGGTTTATGCCCTAAACTGCAGCAAGCCACCATGGGGCAACTGAGATGTTTTGGCCTCACTTTTGGGGAGTTGTCATGTTGTCCATATTTATTTACAGCCATTGATAACGACGTACATCTCCTGTTAACGCAGAAGTCAGTGTATT
>JAPZEB010000014.1:20583966-20605346 GCA_029783705.1 Chaetodon striatus | reverse complement strand
TTAAGACAGATGCTGTGCACATTTACGCATGAGGAGCAGCATAACTTCTTTATTTCTGAAGCTAAAAGTTTGGTTCTGTTTCCTCTATCAAGTTTCCAACTACAACTGCTTAAATGTCCCATAATAATTGCTGCAGTGACATTACTGCTCTTTCTGCATTACTCTCAGCAGAAAACTGCTCACTGCTCCAATTTGCCTAATCTTCCATATACATAGCAATGCACTAGGTGCAGACACATCTGGCTTTTAAAGGGAATTGATCTAATCATTTGAAATCCTGTTACGCCCAAAACACACCAATGATTAATTAAGGAATTAAATACAACCCCTTTGCTGCTTGTGACTCACTCTGTCCCTAGATTATGCACCGTTTACCAGCAAAAGTGCAGTTGGACATGCCCTAAATGCACTTAAGACCATGCACCATAGATTATTTAAATAGAGCCTGATGACATCACAAGTTTAGACTTCTCCAGTTTCTGGCTTTGAGAGAGAGTAGCTCATGTGCACAAATACTGATTGAACTTTTTTAGGCCATGGAAATAACATATATATATATATATGTGCTCTTCCCCTTTAATTGCCATGCCCACACAGGTCCTTGTCAGGTAAATGTAACCATAGGTTGTTAACAGTCTCAAATTAGCTCACTGCACAAAACATGTGCCTTTGACAAACACACTGAATTTTCAGTGACTGCTTCACAATAAAAGCCACCCTGTGGTTCACCATTTAAATGCATCTAATGTGAAGCAGCAGCAGTAGCAAATGTTCTTTGTAATTTGCCTTAGCAGTAACTTAATACAGCCCCGATACGGCTGCAGAGAACGATCAGAGAACACCGAGGCTTCTGTCAATGAGATGCAATTACAAACAGTGATGTTGAAGTACAGGCATGCATTGTTTCCTGTGAATTCCTTCTGTGTGTGTGTAGGCAAAATGAAACCGAATGGCAGACTCTCGTGAGGAGAGTCTCAATTTAACTTACTGTTCAAACCTGGAGCATTGAAAGGAACACTGTTCCCCACAACTACAACATAATTCCTCTTCCACTTCTTCCCAGGACACCGGAATGTGTCTTCACGGGTAGAGGTAACTAATTTCGCTCACTCTCGTTCCCGTAGCTTGAGTAGCATTTGTGCGCACTGAGTCACTAACTTCATTAAGCTTTTATTGACATAATAAACTTCACTCAGATCACGTTGGGTAATTAATACAAGTGTTGATGGCTTTCCACAAGCATCCAAATTTTGGCATCAAAGTTTTTGGAGCTCTTACCAGTGAACGGTTAGTCAGCCAAGAGCAAAAATCTGGCTTTACTTTGTGCATTTTGTAATTTCCAATTTTTCCACTTAAAACAATATGGTTTGAACTCTGTCCTTTTAGCTTTTCAGAGTCATAAAAATCACTTCCAACAATGTTCTTTTTCTATTAATTAACTCAGTATGTTTTTCTGAGAGAACATTGTAGCTCCTTTGTACCCTTGTAGATTTTTAAACAAGTCATTTTCCCTCTACTTTAGTTAAATATAGGCAAAATAACAGCATTTCTGCTCGGGTGGGACATTATGGTACAATTTCCACCATTGCCTCTTTTTCCCCTGCTTGCCCTTTTTATTCTCCCTCCTTTTTTGATTTGTACAGCACTCCTTCCCTTTCTGCCTTAACCCCTTCTCCTCTCCCATACTCCCTCCTCTCTCAGGCCTTGGGCTGGTATGCGACCTCTCTCTACCACCTTCTCTCTCCCGCTCTTTCCCTCCATCACTGCTCTTAACTTCGTCTTGCATTTTCATAACCCATATTGCAGCGATTTGCGCCATCTCTCATGATCAAAGTGGAAGCACTAAGTTCACTTGCGTTCGCGTCCCTAAGAGGGTTAATTGAATCATAGCCACTTTCTCTTTCATCTTCTGGTCCTCTCGTCTCTTTTCCGCTCTCTGTCCGGCTATTTGGCTCCATCGCTCTGCTATTTGTTAGTGAATTTACATTTCTGCACCCCTGTCTGAGCCGATTCATTTCTCCCCTCCTTTTTTTTTCTTCTAGCTTCATTTCCATTTGCTGTTTTCAGTCAGTCAGCTGAGTAAACAGGGACGGTTTATCTAAATTTTTTTGACGTCAGAGAGCCGTCCCACAACCTCTATCATCTGCCTCTGGGGTCACAGGTCATTATTTCTGGTTCCCCCCCGGAGACCTGTGAGAAGGGACCAATGAGTTGTGGCCCAACGGGAACAACTCCAACCCACGCAAAAGCAAAACAGACAGCCTTTAAATAAAGTTACTGTGCTGAGGTGCCAAAACAGTGTCCGGATGTACTCCAGCACATCAAATGGAGCAGTAGAATTTGGAAGCGAAGCCCGCTGAATATATAGAGAGGAGCTGTGGCAGCTGTGACAGTGTTTTGTTGCTGACACAGAAATCTGTGATCTGATATGACTTGATGTATGAAAGGTAAAGGCTTTCTTTGATCAGCCCTGTCAGGACCACAGAGAGGGAAGACATTTTAGAGGACAGCTTGATTTATGATTTCGGAATCTGCATGTAGAAAAGAGTCCAGTGGAAATGTCACTTAGTAGAATTTTTTCTTTCTTTCACAGGAAGTGTAGAGCTTAAAGGAACAGTTCATCCCCAAAATCAAAAATACCTGTTTTTCTTTTAATTGCAGTGCTATTTATAAATCTAGATTGTTTTGGTGTGAGTTGTTGAATGTTGGAGATATCGGCAGTAGAAATGTCTGCCTTCTCTCCCATATAATGGAACTAGATGGCACTCAGCTTATGGTGCTTTAAGTACCAAAAAATACATTAGGAAAAACTCAAAAGCAATGTCTCTTTCCAGAACTTAAAACTTGGTCACTCAGGATAATCCACAGACCTTGTTGTGTGCAGTTTCATGTATGAACTATTTTCTCTCTACCAAACTACACCCACCAACTGTATCACTGCACAGATGGAAACTTACATCCCTTACTTAGCACCACTAAGCTAGCTAACATTACAGCTCAGCCAAGGAGGACGCCATCAATGTTATCACAAGCATAAGCCTCTTGTCCATGAGTAGATGCACACATCCTTCTGCACAGGGATTTAGGAACTATCTTCTTTCTACCAAACTATGTCTGCCAACCGTATCACCCTCAGAAGGAGGCATGCCTCTACTGTTAGCTCACTTAGCACCACTGAGCTAGCTAACGTTACAGCTCAGCCGAGGACGCCATCGGTGTTTACATCTCACACTGTTACAAGCACGAAGTTCTTGACCATGAATAAATGCACGCTTCCATCTGCGCAGCCCTGTGGTTGGCAAGTGTAGCTCAGTGTAGCTCAATAAAAAGAAAATAGTTCCTACATGAAACTGCTTACAATAAGGTCTGTGGAATATCTTAACAGGGCCATGATTTCTGAAGAGAGACGTTGTGGCTGAGTTTTTTCCAAATGTATGTTTTTGGAACTTTGAGCACCACAAGCTGAGTGCCATCTAGTTCCATTATATTGGATATCAGCTCTACAGCTGATATCTCCAACACTCAGCAACTCACACCAAAACAAACTAGACTAATAATACCACCACAGGTAAGAGGAAGAATATACATTCTAGATTTTGAGGTGGACTATCCCTTTAAAATGCACACTGCATATAAATTATTTGCCTTTATCTCCTGTCCAAAAAATTAATGTTGCCACAGAAGTGAGCTGTGGATCATTTTAAACCATTTATGAGTTTATTTTCTGTTGATATGAAATCTAAACTCCACTTACAACCTTTGTCCTTAAAAGCACATAAAAATAAGTTACTGCTGTAAGCGAGTGTGTGTTGAGATCTTAGATGGTTTGTGACAGACTGGGAGAGGATACACTTAAAGGGATAGTGCAGATTTTTTTGACAAAAGGTTTATTACTGGTTGTTGAATTGATGCACGATTATTGTCAACTGGTTATGCTGGGCAACTTCCAGATGTGGGTCCATACCACTGTGTGAATGTAGATTTGGGCTTTACGAGAAAAAAATGAGGTGCTGCTCTAGCTGAATGAAGGTTAAAGCAGTCAGATTACAGCTGGACGATATGGGGAACATTAAACATAACAATATTTTTTACTGAAAACCTCAGTATCGACATTGGGACAATGGGTAAAGGGGTAAAGGCAGATAAAAGAACAGCTAAAATGATCTGATCAAGTTCAGAAAATTACATCACTTTACTGTAATCCAGCCTTAAAATCCAGGAAAACACAACGGTCACCATATTAAGCCAATATCTACTGTAAGATGACATCTATCCTCATATCGCAATTTCAATAATGATATATTGCCCAGCCCTGAGTCAGATATGAAGAAGGTGTGCGTTTTGTTGTTGTCTCTCATCACAGTGCTGTTGTGTGTCCCCTGGCTGCTGCTGTTTATCTCATCCTAATCACTCCAGCCTCAACTTTAGCCCTCCAGCCACAGACACACGACACTCTCCAGGCCTGAGGGGACCTGTAGCAGCCCTGATAACACAAACACACACTCACTTATATGCACATATGCACTTAAGTACAAGTACTTGTGTACATAGATACACACACACACACACACACTAACATGCACACGCTTGCATGCATAAATGTCAAAAATGCCCACAAGACCTCTATATGCAGTTGGACACGTGCCTGGACACATGCATGCATAAGTGGCCAAGAGGCTGAGAGAGGCTAATAAAGCAACCACCTGCTATCTAGGCAGGAGTGTGTCTGTCTGCCTGTCCCTGTGTTAGTGTGTGTGAGTGTGTGTCTGATAAGTGAAGTAGAGTAGAAGTTCCATTCTAATCAGCGGCTGGCTTTCTCTAATGGCTCTCTTCACTGTCCACTCACAGCACCGAAACATCTCCACAACAAACACTCTCCACAACAGCAGACAGACAAGGATGCTTGGGGCAGACATACACACACTTACATGTATGCACGTATACACTAACACCAGCACTGCTGCTGCTGTGTTTTTTTGTCAGCTGGGGACCAGAGACAGAAGAATGTAGTCGAGTTTTAACACACTTAAAGTCAGTTTACCCACTGATTCAGACTGAGTAGTGTTTTTATGAGATACACTTACCTGCAGTAAACAGTTACACGCATGTCTACGTCATAATAGGCAATTAAAGCTGATTTATGCTGGATGATGACAGCCTTTTACAATTTGAGCCATAGCTTTGTTTGTTAAGTTGTCAGCTCTTTTTATTTAAAGGCTTATGGAACACTAACAACATGTCATGGGCCAGTGGTTCTCAACCAAGAGGCTGGGAACCCAAAGGCGACCTTGGGGGAGTTTAAGGGGGTGCCCAAAAATGGGGAATAGTATTTTTTTTTTTTCCACTGGCAAGAGGCCCTGCGGCAGACTTAGAATACGCTGGAGAGACTACATATTTCACCTGGCCTGGGAATGCCTTGGGGTCTTTCAGGAGGAGCTGGAAAGCGTCGCTCGGGAGAGGGACATCTAGGGTGCTTTGCTTGGTCTGCTGCCCCTGTGACCCGGCCTTGGATAAGCGGATGAAAATGGATGGATGGAATGGATGGAGTTTTTTTAATTTTTAATTCGCTGTTGAAGAGAGCCCTGTGTGAGTAAGAGGCATATTCTGATCATAGGTTTCACTTCCTCCATGATTATCTCCACTTAAGTCGACAGCTGCAGTACTCTGGTCTTAATCATATCTAATAACCAAAATCCTTTCAGATGGAGGCTCCTGAAGCAAAATCTTATCAAGTGGAGGGCCGTGACCTAACGTGTATGAATTTATAGGTCCCAAACACAAAAACGATTGAGAACCACTGTCTCTGACTACTAAGAAATATGATCATTTCAAAATTCTCCACAGTGCACAGCTGTGTAAACATACTTTTGCATAAAGAAAAAAGAGTCATACATCATTTAGATATTTTCTTGCTTGTACACCCAAAGGTTTTCGGCTCAGCAAATGTCTCAATGTCATGTCTAGAGGAAACTGTCGGTGATCCAGTGATAAAAGAACCATAATCAGTTAATGTTTTAAGTCATTTTTCAAGCAAAAAGTATGAACTTTCGGTGGTTCTAGCTTATCAAATATGAGGATTTGATACTTTAAGTTATCAATTATGATATAAAACTAAACATCAGATTCAAAGACACTGCCTTGGGATCCAAGAAATGATGATTTTCAGAGATTTTATTATATTGAATGATTATTTAAGAAGATAATGGATGCATCAGATGAACCATTAATGCAAAATTCTTAGTTGCAGCCAGACAAAATGTATTAATATAGAGCCAAAAGGAAAAAGGAGAATTTCCATGGATTTTTGTCACTCCTGCGTTTTTCTTATCTTTTGGCTCTACAGGTCCTATCATCCTTTGGGTGATGCAAACAGCAGTAAATCTGCCATGAAGTCAGTGAGCTAGCTTTGGGCTACACCTAATCCCTGCTTTTCCCCCTATGTTTATCTTTGTGGTGAATCTGTGCCACAGAAAATCTAGTCCTGTTTGCACTGTAACCATGGAGACAACTATCTATTGGATTACTTTTAATACTGAAAAAGAAGTTTTACTTTGAAGATAATACATTAGTGTCAGGGTGTTCCTCTCTGACTGAGCTATGGCTCTGAGAGGAAGGGGATAAAGGGTTAAAGGGGACCTATTTTGCTCATTTTCAGGTTTATACTTTTATTTTGGGTTTCTACTCTAGCATTGTTACAAGCTTTAATGGAAAAAAAAACACTTTATTATCCTCATACTGTTTATACTGGAACATCTTTCATCACCCTCTGTCTAAAAACACTCTTTATCACCTGTCACTTTAAGCTCCCCTTCCAAAAAAGCACAGTCTGCTCTGATTGGTCAGTGTTTCTGGGTCTTCAGCAGCTGGGTCTCTGCACTATAATTGCATCCAGGGACTGACTATACTGGAGAATAGTGACACTTTTTCTTGTTCAGAGTCACCAATAAAATCTAAACACAACCAGACATGTTTCAGGAAACAAGAGAGAGACAGGAGATACTAACAACATCAGGATCACAGATTACATGTCCTTGATGTTAGCATGTAGCAACATGTAGCAGTGTACTTGCAACCTGAGAATGATTGTGTATAGCTGCCTTGTCTCCCATTAAAAATCATCAACTGAGCATATTTCAGCAGGAAAATGATCCAAAATGCATTAGAAATTATCATAAATCGTAACCAAGATTACATTTCTCAGACATTAGCATGTCGCTACATGTAGCAGTGCTCTTGCCACCTAGGAATGACTGTGTATTACAGCACTTTCTCTTGTGAAAAATCAATAAAAGCTTCTGAACACAATAGGACACGTTTCAGCAGGAATTTGATCGAAAACCTGTGAGAGATGAGCAACATCAGCAAGCAAAATTACATGTGTAACTGATGTTAGCATGTAGCTTCATGTAGCAGTGGAAGCTACGACACCTAAACACCTGCTGTGGTGTGCCTAGAGAAGATGACCATAAAAAGAAATCAATCACAATCTCACGTCAGCTTGTAGCCAAGGTTGAAAAAAATGTGGACACAGAATACTCTCAAGGGTCTGAAGTCTGAGGTTTTTGCCCACAGGGTCTAATTTTACATATGTTTGCCTCATTATCTAAAATTATTTCCACGTTTAATAAGAACGCCCAACACTGTAGCACTATACAGATAAGGAAAAACACTATAGGTCCCCTTTAAAGTTTTAATCAAAGTTAAAGTTTGTTTCAACCTGTGGTTTTTGCACAGTTATGACCACCTTTTAACTACATTTATATTCAACATTACTTCCCTGAATGCATCAAATACTGGAAATTCCACAGAATACGAACACACACAAAACTACACTGGTACATGTGCAGTTGTTTTGGTTCCTTCCCAGTGTTCAGAGCGATGGAGAGGAGTATCTGCTGGGTGAAAACAGCATTAGATAATCCCTGAAGCAAACCCAAACTGTAACAATAACAGAACTTTCATCACCAAAACTATTTGCTACACACACACACACACACACACACACATGCATAGACTTACATGTGCTCACGTTCTCATCCACAGATCAGTGTGGGAATGTTTGTGCCAGCACCAAGCGTCTTCTGCTGTGTTGATGTTGTGATTATAGGGGGTGTTTAAGGTTGAGGATGACTCATCTTACATACACACACACGCACTCACATACACACATACACACACGCGCCGTGCACCCACAGTAATCTAGATAAAGATCATCACTCACTCGCCCTCTCCTCCTCCCTCTCGTCCTCTGACAATGCTTACAGCTCACCAGGATTTATCCTCACCATGTCACTGGTTTAAACATCTTTATATAAACGCTTTAATTCCTACACGCTGCTCTGGGAGGAAAAATAACAGCAATAACAAGGAGTCAAATTAATTGAAATCGTTATCAGAGCCAGTTTGAAAGCGGTATTTTATCTCCACGCTATATGTGCATTTCATTAGAACGAGCCATATTCATGACTCGCTAAGGGGGACTCTGGGTCGTTTCAGAGAGCATAAAGCAAATTCTCCCGTTCTGTTTTTGTCCCCACATGTCTGCCTTGTTTAATTTTTGATCCTGGGAGGCGTATTATTCACAGACATGCCTAAACTCTGTCAGATGGCAGTGATCAAGAAGACTTATCGTTCCTTGTGCTTGACGTTTCCATTTTTCTAAGGCTCTTGTTTTGCTTCGCTTCTCACATTTTCACTCATTGAGGATCACGTATTTATGTAGGCATGTATACACACTCCACATCACGCCTCGGCCCTCATGCTCGACTAAAGCCTTTGGCACTGAAAATCAAGTTACAGTACAAAATGTGTTTCCATCTGACTGATTCTAATTCTTTTATACCTGTTTCAAACTCACAGATGGGCTCCATCTCTGCAAAGTCAAATAGAACTTTACTTTAGAGCTGCAGTTTATTTTGCCAGTTGCGTTAACATGTAACAGCAAACAGGTTGTTATTTACACATTCAACAGACACAGAACAACTCTAGCATTCATCCTGTTTGATGCCTCTGACATGTAATTTCAAGTGAATGAATCAGATGAATGCTAACAAACTGCTTTGAAAACCAAAACAGTTTGCTAAAAGGGGCAAAAAAAAAGCTCTGTACATTTTTTACCATAGCAAAATTGATCATTGCAGCTTTGACTGATTTCAAAATCCCAAAGTTTACATGACACCACGTAGATTGAATTTTAGAGACACATATAAAAAGACGACAGACATCTAGAATCAATGACTTTGACATTATGAAGCCTAAACAATGTTGTTTTCAAAAGGCCCTGCACAACAGGTGTTTAGTTGTCATTGTTTGGTTGTTTAATTCTAAAGATCTGTTTTCTGAGGTCATCAAACTCCAGGTGTATGTTGTCCTGCCCTAACAGGTGCATCAAAACTTCAATGAAAAAACAGGGAAATGTCAATCAACACACTTTGTACACACCCACAAAAGCTACTCATTGGCTAGTTTGGAGCTTTAAACCACGTCTCGTTGTCTTACTATCCTGTAATGTTACTATCCTTTTACTAATTATACTGCCGTATATGTAATTTTGAAGTCCTTTAGGATTTGACAGGTTGTTACAACTGAATTTTGCATCCTATTTTATAGTCCAGATGAAACAGCATTTCGAGAGTACGTCTAGCTCTAGTATTGTGACCTGTTTCCGAGTGAAACAGGATAGGCAGGCGGGATGTATGATTCCACTGGCGGGATAAAATGTTTGGAGGAATTTGATTTGATCGTTAATGTATGTGTATCAAAACAAACATGGAGAATCATAGTTCTCCAGAGCCGGATGCTAACCTCTGGTCAATCGCGTGAAGCCGATCGTGAGTCAATCCTACGCTACATGTAACATTATTAGCTGAAGCAGTCCAATGTAAAATGTCTGTTGCACACACCAATTTCCTCAAAATGAATTGGTTTGTTTTGTGTCAGAACCCCAAAGGACACTTGAAACCAGTTGCCCCGTTGAGTGAGCTGTGTAGCAGTGCTTGGGAAATTATTGTAAAAGTGGTCATTTCTGTCCTGCCATTCTTATTCTCCACTTAATTTGTTAGTATTAAAATTCTCAGTTGGTTAGATTTGGTCTACTCTCGTCCTCTGTCCTTAATCCCACCCGTGCTGCCTCTGTTGCAGCCACAGCTGCAGGCCAAACCCAAGTCCAGCTTGCTTCACTGTCAAGTGCTCAATCAGTTCTGTTGCTCTTTCGATCCAAACAGGTTGGGAAAGGCTGTATGGAGGAATGAAGGAAAGGACGATAGGCATCATGGTAGACAGATGGAGGGAATGCGCCACCGAGTCCCAAACAGTGGGAAAGTCCTGAGGGAGAGATTTGTTCTGCTCCCCTCTGCTACGCTTCACTGTCCCTCTTTTTCACTCCTTCCCTGTCTACTTTTATCCCTCCTCTCTCCCTCCTTCTCTCACTGTTTGACTTCCCTGGCTGGGCTGTGATTTGTTTTGTTCTCTCCTAATGCTATCTGTTGCTATTCTCATAGGCTTACTGGCTATGAGGATGGACAGTGTGTATACACTAGCCTCGAGTGCGGCATCACATCAACACTGCCATGGCTGAGTGTGTGTGCGGTGGGCAGAGGGGGGGGTCTTTGAGGAAAAAGAAAAGGGCCAGAGAGACAGAGAGCTGGCATGTAGACGAGCATGGCTTCACTCCACATTCACAAGACAATTTTACTATCTACTTGTTGACAGAAACTATCAAAGTACCCTGCGAGTAAAAGTCTGATTTGGAAATCTCTCAGTGAAAATCCCTACACTAGGAAATGTAGTTTCTAGCCCACAAAGTGAATGTCACTTTTCAGTATAAAGAGAGAACGGCTTGGAGCAGTAATCTTTCTGGTGGCAGCCATTTTAGAGCTTCCTCTCTTCATGGTGGCATTGTGGTGCAGTCCCAGTTGATTATGATGTTGTCAGTAGCTGTGGCTGCGTCTCTCCGCTCTCAGTAAGCCACTGTACAAAGACAAGACACAAAATTGGGTAATATATGACTTTGGAGACCTGCGATTGCTCAGAACGCGAGACTTTATTGCATGTTGTGAATACAGTGCATATGGTTTTGATTTGGGTTACTTTTTTTTTTTCCAAGCTGGAGCGCAGACACCCAGCCACACACATGCAGATGCACGCAGACAAACATTGAGAAATATGCATGCAAAACACACTCACACGTGCACCGACACAGATACTACACACTCTTCAGCAAATCGGCTCCTCCAGAGCAGCATGTTTTCCTTTTAAGATCACTATATTCACTGATCCCTGCCCTTTGACTTTCTGACCCCAGTATGCTTTATTCCTGATGGCTGCTCTTGCAGTTAATTGCCAGTCATGGCCAGTGTGCCCTTATTGAGTTGCCTTGATTATATATCCAGTGCTGGACTCATTACTTTAATAGGCTTGCACTGACAACTATACATTACAACTGAGGAACCAGGATCTAAATGCCCTCTGTAAGGGCTTTTGACACATCTTTGTAATCCAAACTGGGAGAAGATTTCATTGGGCTGAGGTGATGTCACCACTTTAAACAGTCTTTATGGGTAGAAATAAGCTTGTTGTGGAGTTTCTGAAGTAGGTGTTTTGCTAACAGAAGTCAAGCATAAACGATGAGAGGGAAAAGAGGATGAATTGTGGAGAAAACAAGATGAGTTGGTGAAGTGAGGAGAGAAGATGTGCAGTGTAGCTGCCAGGAAAGCATTGAGCATGACGTTCATGAACATACAGTAGCTACACTCAAATATGCACTAAGCATCCTTTGGAAAGTGGTTTGGAGTTGACAGTGCTATGTGGTTATTCATTTCTCATTTCAAAACTGAGCAAACATGAAGATTCATGAGTATTCATGAGCAAGGAGACATATTCTGCTTCTTTTGGATATACGGTTTGGTATTTTTGAGCACAGAAAAGCATTCCTTAGTTATTAAAAAAAAGCCAGTAGGGATCTTATGGGTTTGGGTGGCACAGCCAGTTTACAAGGCACATCTGCAGTGCAACTTTATCGCCATACAACAAAGTCAATTCTGCAAAACTCGATGGTTAAGGTATGGTGGTTCAGAAATTCTGAATGATACTGGGCTGAAAAGTGACTAGCACCATGAAACTGATTCTACTTCTGTTTGTGTATAAAATGGATTTTTATCACCACAACACATGTACTACACTGTGAGCATCAGTGAAAATTCACTGTATGATAAACAGCAATGACACATTTCTTTTTTAAATTTAAAACAAATGTATATTTTCATGCTTAGATACATGTGGAAATGGAGACAAACCATGAGCCAAACCATGAGAAAACATGTCCATCAGGATGAGGGATTGTTTTAAAACGTCGCCTGACTCTGACAGAAGAAGCTCTAGTTATGGTGTTGAAAGACAAAAACACAAAGCAGGCATCGTTTTCTGACTCATAAAGTAGTCACTGTCCTCATGAAGAAAAAAAAAAAAAGCCAGTGGCGGAAGGACACAACACACCAGAACCATGCTCGTATGTAAAGACATGGTGCCCACCCAAACTGTTGAGAGGGATGTCTTGAAGGCAACAGTAAAAACACTGCATTCACAGTATGGAACACCAAGCCGCAAATACTTCACACAAAACAAAATCCTGAACTTGTACAGCAGCTGTTGTGAGAAAGAGGAGCAAATGGCACACACACACACTCACACATAGTCTCAGCTGTGCAGTGTGATAACTTCCACCAACATGTATTAAACGGCCTCCATAACCACTGTAACATATAATATTAATTAACTGATAGTAACTTAAACTTCAGGCAATAAATAATTACTTTCCCAGAGTCTTCTATATATGCATGTTAATCTCATTCTACTGGAACAAACAGGGAAGTTATGAATAAGTGTATTACATATAGGTAGTTTTACTGTAAAATAATCTAATATTACCATTGTATAAAATATTAGGTCACTGCTGTGTGCTAGAATCTTGGGATTTTGACATCTGTTAAAACATATAGAATCTTGTGCAATTAGTACAATAATACTTGATACTGATTGGCCAGAAGGTGTGCATTATTTTCTGATAATCTATCCCTCTGATGTTACAACCTCATTGTTCTAATGAATACTCATTGTTCTAATGAACACACTGAATACTTCTTATATAAAGCGGGCAGTGTAAACAGTTTAAGTCATGCATCTGTGGTTGATATAATGAGGTTAAAGGAATCAATACACAGTGAAAATAATTAGCTAGATAGCTAATAGCTGATAGATAGCTGAAATAGATATCTAAAAGTTGCAAGTTAATTAAATAGTGAGCAAAAGTAATGGATCTGGATGGTTCCAATAGTTAGCCACAAGTAATGATTTCACAGTTCAATTAGTAAGCTGAAGTCAATGGATAAATGGTTGCAATAGTTATCTTGGCTAATGATTTAACATTTAAATAGAGATTGTGACACCAGCACTGTGGTGTGTTAATGTGTTTGGACGGATAGCCATGTTGTGAGGATGGTGCTGTGTTACCTGTGCCTACTATGGTGCTCAATCGACGATTAATCCATAGATCCATATCTATCCATATTGTAGCCCAAGACTGGATTACAGACCTCAATGCACAGCCTCTGCTCACACCTGGACCTGGACATTTTAAAGTCTCTCTTTTCTGGGGTGAATGCACACATTTTGGTTAAATAGGGAACAGAGCTTGGTCCTCCTAAGATATTGCCCCCGTCCCATATCGTACATTCACATTCTCTATAGATAGATAAAAGTAATGGATAAATGGCTGAAATGGCTCGCTAACAGTGTAACAGTTCAAATAGTTAGCTAAAAGTAATTGAAAAATTGTCAAAAAGTTAGTTAAAAGTTACTGATAATGGCCAAAATAGTCAGTTAAAAGTAATGAATACATGGTTGAAATAATAACCTCAAAGTAATGGAAGAATGGTCAAATAGTTAGGTATAAGTAATAGATAAATGGTCTAAAAAAAGTTAGCTAAAATTTACTGATAAATGGCTGAAATAGTCATTTAAAAGTATTGAATACATGGCTGACATAATAACCTAAACGTAATGGATGAATGGTCAAAATAGTTAGGTAAAAGTAATAGATATATGGTCAAAATAGTTAGGTTAAAAGTCACGGATATATGGTCAAAATAGTTAGGTTAAAAGTCACGGATATATGGTCAAAATAGTTAGGTAAAAGTAATAGATAAATGGTCAAAATAGTTAAGTAAAAGTAATAGATAAATGGTCAAAATAATAGTAAAAGTATGGATAAATGGTTTGGGACCGCTGCAGCCATCAGCATCAAAACAGGCTGCACCTCCAGTGTACGTGCACTAAAAGTGCTTGCTTTTGTCAGTGACAGGCTAAAAATATTATTTTAAGTGTCTGATAATTTAAAGTGGTTAAAGTAGTGAGCTAGAAGTAATGAATATATGGTCGAAAAAGCTCAAAGTTACGGATAAATGGTTGAAATGGTTAGCCTAAAGTAACTGATAAATGGTTGAGACGTATGCCACTGCCACTTGTAGTATGACATTGTGACATGTTGGGCACAATTGTATGAAAAAAACATTGGATAATATTTACTTTTTCTATTGTAAGTAGTGTCAAATATCTTCAAGTTTAAAATCTATTTGGATAAAAAAACATTTGGTACACAATGTGTGATGTTAATGAAGGGGGCAATGAGTTTATCTGACATGGCTGTGGGGGTACATCGGAAAGAAAAAGACGAGAACCACTGATGTACATCATCACACAACCTCACGAGCACACATACTCAGGAGAAAGTTCAGATGCTGGCAGAGTACTTAGTACTAGCTCTTTGAAAAGAACAGTGGGAGGTAACTAGGTCAACAATACACACATGCGAACACCTTACTCTATGAATTATTCATCCCTGCCTCATATTTAAAAGGAAAGTTTTTGTTTACTCGACACCTGATTAACCACAGTGGAGCTGAATTATTGGCAGGGGAAACTGTCGCTGCGTTCATTTAATAATGTCTCACACAACAGCGTTCCCGCAGCTGATGGATTTAGTTTTTCCACATTCCCTGTCAAATATCAAACCTCTATTTCTGCACTGAATAAAGTCAGTGCAATCTAAACTAGACTTCACAACACTTCTTTTGAAGTATGTACTTGTGTTTGGGTAGATTAGCTCCAAACTCTGCTCAAAGAATTTTCTTGACAGAAGAAACTTCTGAATCATACTGAAGCATCAGTGTGTTTAAAAAAGCCAGAATAACCACAAACAAATCAGCGATTAACAGAGCAGTTCAAAAGTCACATATTTATAGTTTGTTGATGTAACCTATGTCTATTTTTTGTGATGGATGCAGAGCTTCTGACCTCAGAGTTGAACCCTCAGGTCTATTATTCAACACACAGCCAAGCCCAGTAGTGGGGTAATGCATAATGCATAAAGCCGGTAATATCTTGGCCTTTTCCCTACCTTACTTTCTTTCACAACTGTTTGTTGGCTTGGGAATAGGGATTTGAACTGCCCTCGGATAATAGAGAGCTGAAGAATCTGAAACTGATAAATTTTGGACAGAAATGGAAAAGGATAACAAGGATTTGAATTTTCCTATGCAACTCTAAAATTGATAAAAAATAAAGTCCAGGTTATAATAAGATGGAATCATCCTTTAAAAGCTATTAAGCGCAAGGTCTGTAGGTCTTGATGAAGAGCAATATGAAATGCAAGGATGTTTTTAATGAACTGATTTCTTTGTTGTTAGGCAGCTAGCTGTTCATTAAGGGAGTGTTTGTGTTGGAGGGCAGCCTCAGTGCAACAGACCACAGAGGGAGCTACACAGACAGCTTTATCCCAGCCTGCTCTACACTAGACACCAACCCTCTGTCCCTGCTTCATCAAATAGGATGTTCATAACCAGCTCCACACCTCCACCCTCCTTTTTTTACCCTCTGTATGCCTCCATATCTTTCCTCTTTCATCTGATTTCTTTGTAAGTTTCTATCCTCAAACTTGTTGTCTTGCTCACAGCTCTCATGTTTACCTTCTCCTTTGCTCTTCACCCTGCCTCTCCCAACCTTTCCATTTGCTTTCAAATCCATCTGCCTACTGATCTCAGTGTTACACCAACCTAGAGCCTTGTGGTGTTTGAGGAGCACTTTAAAATAAGTTCAGACTGCAGGGCATCCTTAAGATTGAAAAAAGTGGGAAAGAAGCGGCATTTTCTTTAAAATTATACAATGCAGCTCTTCAAGTAGTATCAAAAAAACAAGCCTTGACTCAAGCAAATCTTTGAGAAAAGTGGAATTATCTCTACCCCTGGGCAGATTTTTCACTTGCTGTAAGAAAATATATGATTTAAGACTCACTGTGCTAGAATAAATGATTGTGTAAGATGCATATTATTCCCAGTGGGAGGCTGCTGACATCTCTTATAGTTGTTCTGGCTTGAAAAAAAACAAAAAAGTATCAGTGGTTTTGTCGGGGTGGGTGGCGGCAATAAAAGGCAGCTGTAGCGTTGTGTATTTGTTTTCATTTGTTAGGCGACAGGGTTGAAGGGGAAATGAGATGAATAAATAGCTGTTGTTTGTTCGTACAGTAAAGGCTGGGGTGGCAGACAAAGCCACGGGCTGCCAATGGATGAATTTTTCTGCTTTTAATTCCTCTTTTGTTTTCTGCAAAAAAAAAAACAAAAAGCGCTCAACTGTGGTAGAGAGTCAGCCTACTGCAGGAAAAAGCCCGATCACTCACATGCTCTCCTCTCCATCCTCAGGTCCTTCGGCTCTTCACATCTAGAAGCACTCCGCATATTTTAGCATGCATATGAATCTCATGATTTTTAATGGCTCTAATTGGCTATAGCTCATCGCTCTGGAGTGGGCTTTAATCTTTTGTGTGTCAAGGTCTCGCCTCACTTGCTGAACCAAAACAAATGAATCAGTACTTGTCTCCATTTAACTCATCCGTGTTCATCCCACCTCCCCTCTACTCTCTCTGTGAGTGGCTTCACAAGCAGAGGACCATTTTCAAAATAAATGCAGTGTGAAAAATGGTATGTTCATATGTGCAAGAGTGGAAATAATGAATTTCCTGCTCATATCAGTGTGACTGAGTAGCTTTTTGTATAGTTTTTGAATAGCTGAAGTCAGGAATTCTGCTTTTACTAAAGTGCGTTTTGACTGAACTATTTCACCGTGTAACATTTTATGGGCAGTATTTTGCTTTAGAGTGTAGGTTTTGGAGTCTGCATGAAATTGGCATCATCCTTTTTAATGTTTTTTTTTTTTTCAATCTTTTCACTATGTGCTTACAATCTTATCGTATCACGTTGTGACATTATATGTCGTAAATTAAAATTCAGCCCAGTAATTGCTTGCACTTAAGTAGAATGTGAATTCGAGAGTGAAATAAACTAATTTTTATTCCATTTCAAAGCGGTTTGAGATTAAAGAGGACCCATTTAGCTCATTTTCAGGTCAATACTTGTATTTTGAGTTTTTACTCGGGTATGTTTACATGATTAAATCGTTAAAAAAAACCACTTCATTTTCCTGAGACTGTCTGTGCTGGAACACCTGTGTTCACCCTGTGTCTAAGAAGGTTCTGTTTTAATGTCCCAAATAAAAGCTTTTAAACAAAATCAGATATATCCCAGAAGGAATATGATCTGAAACCTGGGTATAGCTGTGTATAGTGACACTTTCTCCCATTAAAAAATCAAAAAGAAAGGCCTCTAAACAAAAGACATATTGCAGCAGAAAATGATCTGAAATAGGGAAGAAAGTAACAACGTCTGCAACCAAGAATATGTTAACCCGAAGTTAGCATGTAGCTACGTGTAGCGGTGCACTTGGAGCTAGTAACGATAGCAGAACTTTCTCCCACTAAAAAGCACCAATAAAAGCTTCTAAACACAACCAGGCGTGTTACAGCAAGACACTGATTAGGAATCAGAAACTTTGGCAACCAAGATTGATGTTAGCATGTCGCTACATGTAGCAGTGTCCATGCAGCCATTTATGACTGAGTGGTACTGTCTCCTGTAAAAAAAATCACCAATAAAGCTACTTAACAGAACCAGACATGTTCCAGCTGGAATATTAAGCTGAAATTGGAAAGAAATGAATTAAAATTGCATTTTTTTCCCCTGGTGTTAGCATGTAGCTACATGTAGCAGTGTAGGGTACGTAATGTAACACATGCAAAAGTGTGTCTGGAGCAAATGAACACATGAAGAAATCTGTCACAATCGGATGTCATCTTGTAGCCAAACTACAAAAATATGTTGGAAGTATTCAGAACAGTTTAAAGCCTGAGGGTTTTGTCCACAGGGATTGAATTTACATACATTGATTTATTCAAAACTTTGGCCACTTTTAAAATCAACGCTCCTCATTATAACACTACATGACGGAACATAAGGAAAGCATAATAGGTCCCCTTTAAAGAGTAATTTAATCAAAGCTTGGTGTTATTGTGACTCTGATTGGTGCAATCACTGCCGCTTTTGTTGTTGCCAGCATCTTGTTTTTGTATCAAATGTCTGCCTGCTTTCTAGTCTGTGTTTGTGTCTATGGATGCACTGTACGTGTGAATCTGAAGCCCAGGTGTAGCTGGGAAAGTGAGACCATTAGCATGTTCACACCATGTCAGAGCCGCTCGCCTCCGGGGGCAGATGAAGGAGAGTGATGCCTTTTTCTTTCTCCCTGACAACCTCCAAGTAAAGTCTTGAAGGAAAAACACTGTTCATTTGTGGTAGAAACATCTCTTTGTTTTGGTAAATGAGTTTCTTTTCATACTGAGACACCATAACATTTTCATTTGGTAATCCCTTGTGGGCTGTGGGGAGATTTGTGCAGTCACAGAAAGATTTGCTACTATCAATAATGGATTCCCTGATGAACATGAAGTCTTTTTTGATTCACCTGACAATAGTGTAAACTGCAGGCATCTTTCAGACTATTGTGAGTTATTTCTATACTGGAAATGTTCCATCTTTGTTTTAGGGTTCGATGTATATATGGATATTGTTATATGAGGCTGGATATCACATTTTACATATTGCAATATTGTAAGTGTTGCACCATAGAAGAGTTTTCTGTGGAACCTCTCATAGGAAGTTATGGGTTTAATCTTTTGCAGATAGTTCTAAATATAAGCAAATAATCAATCCTATATATGGTCCCAATAGTGATATTGAAGTATTTTGACAAAAATATCATGATCTTTGATTTTCTCCATATCGCCCAGCCCTACGTTGTTTCCTTTTTTATAACATTCTTGACTCTAGGTTTAGTCTTTCTTTTCTGACCTCACATTCTTCGCTGCCTCTGTGCCCAATTTCCCCTGATAGATCAATAACTCATCTTCTTATTTCAGCTCTCTTTTGAAATAAATGAGCAGAAATTGGTGGCAGGCACCTGGCTGCAAGAAAAATGGCTTGGTGTAGCTGCAGCTGACCCCTTACTCTTAACCAGCTGACAATTCACTAACGCAGCGCACATGGGTCACAGGATACAATGTGTGTCAAATGCACGGTCATGCTCGCAGCCCATCCGCTATAGGAGTAATGGATTGGGCAGTAGAATGTAGGACAGAGTGATGGGTCGTGTTACATCACCACTGTCAGATGTGTGTATGTATGACAGAGTGAGACAGCGTGGGAGGAGACCTGCATTTCTGTATGGGAGAAAGAAATATACATGCTCGGGTGCAGATACATGAATGTGTCTGCATACATTATGAGACATTTGCATGTACTGAAATACTGTATATGCTGAAACACACGACAGCAGCCCCCCTGTGAAAAATCAAAATAAACCCAAGCACCACTCATCATATACTTCAGCTGTGGAGTTTTATGTAAATCCAACTGGGTAGAAAACAGAGCTCCAGCGAGTTATTTCTGTTCTAAGAATGCATTATCCAAAGTGATGAGGACAGTTTTTGAGGTCGCTCCTGCTGGAAAATACTCAAGACGCCTGTGTGTGCCCTCCCCCTGAAAAGTCTCTGTTCTCTTCTAATTGCTGCTTCCCAAAAAGCTGCTCGCTGACAGTTTTACACCGAGTTTGACAAAAGCAGCAGGGAGAAGGGAGGAAGTGAGGTAGACATGAGGATGAAGGGGTGAGAAGGAAGAAAGGAGGGTGGGCGGGTGGAAAAAAAGAGGGCGAGGTTGAACCGCACAGAGTGAACGTCAATATCCTTACCTTCCAGGGAAGTGCTGCCAGCTGCAGTTTTTCTCTGAATCTCCCGGCGCTTTAGCATCGTCTCCAGTGTCGAGAACACTGCAGTGCCCTCCTACATTAGCTTCTCTGTTTATAAGCATTCACCTTATTAATCCTCACCGAAGAAAACCACCAACACTGTCCTACACTGGACCTTCTGTTCTGCTGTATCAATCAAGACAGCCATGTGATCCTCTCCTACTTCTGCAGATACACATTTTATGGTAAAGGAAACATTTGATGAATGCATTTCTTGTATTGTCAAGATGGACTTATTAAAGGAATACTCCACCTGAAATATATTAAGTATGTGTATCAAGCATTTAACCGGTTGTAGGCAGAAATAGTGGCTCTGAAAAGTTCTCATTTGCAAGAAGACATCAGCTGGGATTCACAAAACTTACAGTGGATTCCAGTGGTGACCCAGAGTCACAGTAAAAAGAGGCATCTGTTAGATCTGAACTTGTCAAGCCTCTCCTGCAGCGTAATCCACTTTTCCCGCTGTTGATCCATATGCTCAATATGTTCCAAGCAGTTGTTGCTGAATAGTACTTTCTTCTCTATCTTTGTGCTATGTTGTGGAGAAATCAAAGTTTTTGAAACATATGGATCAGTGGCAGGGAAGTGGATCATGCTTCAAGAGAGAGCTGAGTAGTTTCTGTTTACTTTCACCACTACTTTTGACCAAACTTCACATCTGTCATCCTTCATGAAGAAGCAAGCTATAAACTTTTCAGACCCATCTTTCAAGGCTCCAGGCAGGGAGTGATACTCAGAAGACACGTTTTTAGTTGAGTATTCCTTCAGAATATGTCAGAGTGTATCCTTATTTGGCCTTTGGATGTGTGGTGCAGGCAAAATTGTAATTCAGAGATGTGATGATGGAAAGTAAACATAAAGTAACATTTCATCATTTTTTGAAATGCGCTTTCTTGGCAAGTGTAAGATGATAGAGTCAATCTCAGACTCAGGGGAAAACAGCTAGCTTAGCTCTGCCTGAAAGTACCGAAATCCACCTCTGAACCTCACTAATTGAAGGTCCAGTGTTTAGGCTTTAAGGAGATGGAGGAGTTGGCCACCGTAGTTAGCAGCCACTCCATGACAAGTGTTGGAAAAACACTTTTTTTTTTTTTTTTTTGTTAAAAACTTATTTAGTATTTTTACAAGTTTAAATCACATAT
>JAPZEB010000014.1:20568735-20578999 GCA_029783705.1 Chaetodon striatus | reverse complement strand
GTACTGAGTGACAGGGCTGCAGACAGCAGCCGCAAATGATCCCTACAGAGACAGACTTTTTTTGTTAAAGAGTAAGAACTTTTTTGATCAACCAGACACAGCCCTAAAATTGCCATCACCAAACTCACCAAACTCCATTTAAACAAACAGTAATTTTAGTGTGAATAGAGCCAACAAATTGTCACATCTACCTGGGTGAATCAGGTGTGTGCTTCCACCAAACCAGAGCTGGTGATTGTTGGAACAGTAAAAAGACAAACTAAGACGGTTTTTGTGAGTTTTATGTTGTTTCTGTGGACTTTGAATAAAGTGTGTTTAAAATGGTAAAATTAATGTTTATTTAAATGGAGTCTAGTTAGTGTGGCAGTAGCAATTCTGAAGGTGTTTCTGGTTAAACAAAAAGGATCTTAGTCTTTCACAAAGTCTGTCTTTGTAGGTATGCTTTCAATAATATTGTCAAGCACTTTAAATAACAATCTGAGCCCGTCGGTGGCAAAAACAAGCACTTCGATTGGACGTAAATTGACGGTGCACAATTGCCCCAAGTGTTTTGCCACTGCCTGCTTAATTGACTGCTCAATACTGGACCCATTGGTCACTTAGACATAAAAACATGAGGACATAGGGTCCAGGTTACAGGTGTGATATGATTAACCTTTACCAAACAAAATATAGATTTTTGGTGGTATTTTCCTTTAATCTTCTAGCTGAACAGACGGAATGAGGACAGATGTGGGGAAGGACAAGGCTGGATTCATGATTCTTTAGCGCTGGCCAAGTATCTAATATCTCTTCCCTTCATAATCTCTGCTGTGTCTTTCTCTGGTTTCTCTGGTTCATATACAGTTTACGAGCACACATGCAGGGAGAAGAGAGACAGAGACAGATTAACAGGCTGAACTCTACATATCTCTTTCTGAGAGATGCAGTGGGGTAACAGAGCCCTACTTGGCCGCAGACCAGGTCCCAGATATTGATCAATCCTCACGTGGATTGTTCCCAGAGAAATACAGCCCTGCAGACGAGTGCTGCAGACGCATACGATACTCTGAAGTGTTACTCCACCGAGGGAGAGTTCCACCAGGAGCGGACAGATTATGCGTGTCATGATTCAGCTTGCAGCGGGCATTTCTGACGCATTTTTGTGCTCCATTCACTCGGTGATGAATCGCAGTTGTGCATGATAACAAGCCTGGCAGGACGAAAGCAGGCGTCCCAGATGTGTGTGGAGATGAAGGGGTGATGTAGTGGAGCAGAAGTCAGTTTACAAATGTTCTTATGAGCAGAATAGAGTTGGACTTAAAACGTGTCAAAAGTATGTGAAATGAAATGTTTCACTCCAGTTTTTGTGCTCAATCCTGATCCTGGTTCATCCTTGAGCCAGTCGCCATGTGGGCTCCAGCTGTGTGTATTCCTTCACAGCATCTCTCAGACCGTAGGAAAAAAAAACTGTGTCTGGCTTTGACTCAGGGAGACCCCAAATGAGTGTGTGTGTGCTTGCGTGCGTGCGTGTGTAGGTGTGTCTAAAGGGGGGTAACCCTATGACATGCTTTAACTTTGTTCTTTCATTGCAGGAAGCATTACGCGCCTATTTTTTTCACTCTAATCCTGCTCTTACCTAGTGCTCCCTTCTCTCATTACCCAACTTTTTCTTTCTCTCTCTCTGTCTTACACACACACACACACACACACACACACACACACACCTTGGGGTATTAATAGTTCTGCTAATCATGCAGAATATTCAGTGGAAAGGCCTATGTCTATGTGAGTGAGAGAAAGAGGAGAAAATGGCTCCCAATTAGCTCAACTTTGAAACTTTGGCCACTATTCCCCCTTTTTTCTAGAACATTCCCCCCTCTCAGCCCCCAGCTAGGGGTGTGTGTGTGTGTGCACATGTATGTGTGTGTGTTTGTGTTGCCGAGTGTGTATGCGCGCATGAGCTTGAGGGTCTGGCACCGAGACGACCAATTAAAACCAGTGCCGGCAGCGAAGGACCAATGGGAGCAGGGCGCCAATGCACTTCTCCACCGTCGACGTGGTAACGCAAACCAGATGCAGTTGGGCAGTGTGTCTCTGTGTGTGTTTGTGCGTTTGTGTTTGCTAACGTCTACTGTATGTGTTTTTGCAAATGCCTCTTTGCTGATACACACTTTCTGCTTGTGCATGTAATGAACATTTTTACCTTTTTGGAAAAAGAGATGCAGAGCTTGCATTTTTGTTTGTGTGAGAACCAAAGGGTGTAAGAAAGGGTCGGATAACAAAGAAGTGGTGAAAGAAAGAAAGTTTTCCTTCTTTTACCCCCGTAGCTATCCTCTAAAAGCCACAGCAGGCCTTCAATCGCTTGGCCCTGAAATATCTCACGTTGCACTCACTGAGCATTGTTCTGGACCTGTGCAGAGAATCATTTCTGACATTCTCTGTCAAAAAGCCATCATCCTGCCTTCATCCTGGAGTGTGATTGCATTCAAAGTTGGCATTATGCACGCTAGACTTTTGTTATTGCTTTTCTCCGAGTTCTTCAAAAGTCCTTTCATGCAATTAAGTTCTTTTGAAGCTGAAGTGCACAGCTTGAGAGCGAACGAAGGCCTGAATTCTAAAATATTATGATTTTGTAATGTGACTTTTTTTCCACGTTGGATGAATCCTTGCTGGGGTCTGTAGGGAAATGCCCAACAGAGGCAAAAATCAGCATTCTGCATTTTTTAAGACAAGAAAAAAAGAAGGAAAAATAAGTAATAAAAAAATAAATAAATCAAACCACTTCCTCACAAAGTCAACTCAAACCAACTAAGAAGGGGGTTAATATTTGAAAAAAACAAAAAAAAAAACTCAGAGTCTGAGAGATATAAGTTATAAATAATATTCTGATAAAAAAAACTCAGTTTCTGAGATGTGAATCGTAAATAATATTCTGATTAAAAAAAACAAAGAGTTTCAGAGATTATAGTCGTAAATTTCTGAAATAAAAACACAGATCTTCTCTGAGATTATATAGTCACAAATTGGCAAAAAAAATCTGAAATTATCTGAGATTTGATTTTAAAGAAAACGTTCCTTTCTCAAGGAACCACATCATTTAACTTTGGGAGGTTGGATCAACATCATCACAACACAGATGCCGCATTCTCACTTTATTTTACATAGCGCTAGGGGATAGACATTAATATTGATTTTTGATAAATATTCACCAGTAATGTGGACGTAATCCTTACGTTCAGAGTGTTCAAAAAATTACATCACGTCATTATAATGCAGCTTTTAAAACCGAGAAAAGACAACACTTTGGATACTTAGTTATCCAAAATCTAAGATGACATCTATTGTCATATCAAAATATCAATATAATATCGACACACTGCCCAGCCTTAATTTAATGATGCCCCACAAAGGCAATTTTTTTTACAATGGCCCTAACATGCCATAATATAAGCTACCTCACTCCTTGGCAATATTATTGTTCTGTTAATACCATGTAAAGCATGACAGAAACCCTGGTGGTAAAAAATGTTAAATCATCTGAGGAAGAAACTAAAAAATAGAAAAGAGGAGTAACAAATAGCCAGAAAATGAATGTGGTTTTGCGTTTTATAAATAATCTTATCAGCTATCCTTGTGGTATGGATCTATGTCTTCTGGCCGATTTGTCGGTCCACCACTTTGGTCCAAACTGAGATATCAGTAACCAACAACTGAATCAACTGTCATTGAGAAAACCAATCTGAAAACATAATCTTGACAATAACAATATATGGCGTGCCTAGCTGATACAAGTAGTGTATGCCAAAACCCTAAAAGGAGTAAAAAACAAGTGGTTAAAGCTGACTTCTGAGTTTTAGATTTCATGTCAACAAAAATGATACCCGTGAGCTGCTCGAAATTATATGCTCTCAACTTTCGCAACAGCAGTAATGTCTGGCAGGACAGGAGGTAAAAGCTAAAGTCACAATTTTAGACGTGCTGCTGTTTTTTAGCTTTGCTGAGAATGTATTGGACGCCTGGAGAAAATATCTGACTTCCCCTCCAGACTTGCAATTTGATCCAAGATGGTGTCTGGAGATGCTTTCAGCACTGGGGTACTTTGAGGATGATTAAACCCTCTCTCTCTCTTACACACACATACACACAGAGCAGCTGTGCACTATATGATGGATCTTACTATCCCACAGGGCAGTTGAAGTTGAGATAAAGTGGATCAGTCTGTTCATGTGTCGGTGTGTTTCTGGATGTGTTTGGTTCTTTCGCTCTGTCAGTCATGTCATAGTCTGACTGTATCTCTCAGGAAAACGGGGCTGTTTCTGATTAGATCCGCAGTGATAGTCATGCTGTTTAATTGTCTTTTCTTTCAACATGGAAGCACAGATTTTCCACAAATACACACAAAAAACATGGCAATATCTCAGTGTATTGATAAAAAACAGAACCCTCTTGGGTCTAAGTTGTTCTGTATGTCGACTGATTCACCTCATTTAGAAGGGTTGACTGATTGTGTCAGATTTCATTAGATGATCGATGGTTTAGAAGTAGTAGACGGAGGAAGCAGTCCAAGTTGGAGCGAGGGAATGAAAGTATTCATGGAAATAAGTGGCGACCTCTCCAGTGATGGCCGGGAGAACTTGTGCCGAAAGAATGATGCAGAGAGGGATGGACAGAAAGAGACAGGCGTTGAAAAGGAGGGAGAGGGATGAATGGAGACAGAGATAGAAAGTGACAGTCAGACAAAGGGGCGGAGGGACTTCAGACTTCATCGTCCGTCTGTGGTTGCTCATGATGGATTTAAGACGGAGACAAGAACTCATGACCTGTGAGAGTGCGAAAATTGCATTTGTTTGCAGTAATATTGCTTTTGTGTCTGCCTCTTTGGGAAATTATGTCTTCCTTGGTTGGTGAAAGCAGTTATTTCCCATTTCCCAAATTTGGCAGCTGTTTGCATCTGAACCTTTTCTACATTCCCAAAGGAATGGTGTCCATCTGTCCATTTCGTTACAGCAGATTAGATATTGATCACTGTGTGCCATAATTCCATCAAGGTATATCATGTGATATTGACTTGGTATCAGGATTCCATCAAGCTTATATCTTGGTGTGCATGTGTAAGCAGTTTGCTTGCATTCGTGCCAGTTAGTGGGCTGGATTTAGGAGTAAGCTGTACTCCTAAATCCAGGCTACATGCTCCTCCATTTGTCAATAAATCTGTGTCCACACAATTTGTATCTGTGTAGTGGGAAGAAAAGCCACTACCCTGTCTATAATGGCAGCATAGGGGTCGACAACTTGAAATCAAAAGGGCCATAGTGGCACAAACTAGGTTATAGGCTGCCATAACTGTGGTGATATCTCACTGTTGTTTAAAAAGCATATAAAGCATCTTGGTTTCAAACTGTGTATTTTTTTGTTAACATTACATACTCATGATGAAATAGGAACCAACAGAATTGGAGAAAAAAAAAACATCCTAGGGTATTATTTACGGAAAATTTAAATATGCTTTTACTAACCTTTTTTGCCACTTTGCAGTGGCAAAAAGAAGTTGTGAAGACAACATCCACTGTGAGCACCTTTTGAGTTGATACAATTAAGTTGTTAGCAAACAGTTGCTTATTTACACATCCAGCAGAACCTGCTATGTGAGCCCAGTCTCACTCCGAAGTCAGCGAAATCCGACACATGGGCAGTGACTTGCAGCATCAGAAACCAACAAAACCAGAAACCAGCAAAATACATGGCTGGTTGCCATTATAGTTTATTGGCACGTGGCAGCATGTGGGAAATGCAACAGGACAAGGATGAAAGTTAAGGCGGCAAATGTGCGAGTGGGGCTGGCGGGAAGAGGGGTGCTTTCACCTGGAAGAGCGGTGTTTGCGTCACATAAGATGCTAAAGCCAAACCCTGTTCTTTTGTCCTAAACCTAGCCAGGTGTTTTTGTTGCATAAACCTAACCATGTGTGTTTGTTGTTGAAGAAAAAAAACATCAATATGTGATGTTGTACACACGTAGAGCATTTATTTTGAAAGAGACTGTATGTAAATGTTAAATTTCCATTGAAAACGAAAGTGTATCTTGAAGGAAGACAATGCATGTAACAGGCAGAACTTGACACGGTGTCCCAGAATGTAAACAACCAACGCACCCAGGGTACCTTGCGCGTGGTATGTTGACGTGGAAAGTCCTTGACATAGGTCATTTTTACAGGCAGAAATTACAACCCATATTTACGTTTTTGTTAGGCAGCGACCTCTAGTGGCCATAATCATTATTACAGAAGCAAAACAGGTAGTCAGGGGACACAGTTTAAAGAGCCACAAGGTCAGTTTAAGGTGGGCAGGTCAAACAAGCACAGGACTTTAATCCGGGGGCACTGCTGTTTGTGTCCCGTGTGAAACCAAAAGTCAACATTGAGATTTTACACATAACATAATATGTCGATGTATTTTCCATAATGTGTCACGTGAGTGACGTCAGTAAGATGTGACCCGTTACACTGCCCCAGTAACAAACATACTTATTTTAAGCCAAACCATGATCTTTTTAACCTAAGATTTTTGTTGCCTGAACCTAACCGCTGCTTCTGCGGTTGTATCACAGCTTTCACCACGTTTTTAAAGCTGCTACCATTAACGGTCATATTTGAGCTTTTCTGTTGTCCAGGGGCACTAAGGGCATGTGTCCACATAGCGTTTTTCTTTGGCAGAGAAGCAGTAACAGTGCTTCATCTCAACACTTGAAGAAAGGGACTCCCAGCAATGCTTTTTCTAATTGATATGCTACATGTGGGTTTTGTTTTTATCACAATATCTTGACATTAGCATTAGCTAGGTAGCATATGTAACGCTATGTGTTAACTACACAGTTAACAACAAGCTTACAATGCATACCAGTGAATTTCTGAAAAGTTAATTGATTATCAACTACAAGTGGCTGCAAAAAAAGATCTGGGGGATCATCATTGGGTGCTGCCGCTAAGAAAAAAAAGATGTGATGTGTACACAGGCCCTAAAAAACAGGTTGAAACATATGACTTATGTGGTCGCATGAGTTGAAGGACTTGTTGGGAAGTGTAATCAAATTGCTATAGAAACCAAGGCTGTATTAAAATAACCTTAATGTCTAAAAAAAATGAAATTTTGGGTTGTCTTTTAACCTGCAAATCACCTAAATCAGCATTCTGTGCTGCACTTTACTCAGCTGCTTCAACAACAAATTTCCACTCTGGAGGAAAAAACAGAAGGAAAGAAATTTCTACATGCACATTCTTTTAATTAATCTCAATGATAATTGCATATGCTATCAAAAATCATACTCTCAGCATAGTAATGTGTCCTGGCCAGAAATAAGGTGTTTCTGACTTCTATGAAATGGTGTATTTTAACTGATTACAATGCAAGAAATCAGAGCAATCACTACAAAGTTCATTCACACCAGAGAGTCTTCACGGGGTGTGAATCCCAACTGGGATTAGTTCAAACATCTGCAGTCAGTAAACATTTTGCTTCACTCCACTGCTGCAGCACTAGAGAGCAAACCACTTAAATCAGCCAGCAGATTGATCTATAGAGATTTAGGCAGGAATTATAGCTCTTATAGCATCTTGGCCCAGGCCAGGCCCCCAACATGAGGAGGAATCCTCTTCTGATTTGGGATCCTCTCACCAGTTCAACCTGCATATATTCAGTAATAAAAAGTGACAGCTTTCTCTGAGCCATATGGACTTAATGCAGACAGGCTTTTGCTGAGGATTCCAAGTTTAGTTTTCCAAGCAACTGAGCAAAAGTCTCCTGTGGTTGTGAGCTGAATTTAAAAAATAAAAACAAAACACAACAACAGAGCAGAAAGATTCTTCCAGTCACATGCTGCATTCTCCTTTCAGCTTATTAGCCGGTGCGGTTTCAGAGTTTCCGACAAGCCTGACGGTAAATCCCAAAGCCTTATGGGAATCCTTTGTTAATTAGGATTCACCTTGTGCGAGGCAGATTTTTTTGGGAGGGGGAATCTGGCGTCGCTGTGTGGAAACACATGCTTGTTGAGCTAATGGAACAGAGAGTTTTAGTCCCTAAGAACGTTTCATCCCTGCAGTGGAAGCACGCCGTACACCCTCAGGCCCCCGTGGCTTTATACCTGCTGTCTCCGCATCGCTGCTCCCAGATAGCTGCCCACACACATTTACTACTTGTGTCGAAAAGACAGAAGACTGGTTGTAGTAGAGAAGTGGCACATTTAAATGTTGGCAACTTCCATCAAACTGTTGTAATCCTTTTGGTTTGGCTGCAGCTCTCTTAAACCTGCCTTGATGTTGCATGAAAGAGTTATTGATCAAACATGGAAGGCACGCTGATAACTTAATGGACTTATGGTGAGGAGATGACTGTATACTCATAAATGGCGGCGTTTTGGATCATTTATTTCCCAAAATAGCGATAGCTATATGGAACTCTGAGTGTGTGTGTGCGTGCAGATCAATGGCCTCCTTCTGTTTGCTTCTGAATGAAGGGATGCAGGGATTTTAGCACTCATTCCTCCCCTACCTAACCAGTGAAAGAAGGAGAGATGCAGTGTGTGATAGAGGATATAAAGTCCCTGAGGAGTAAAACGTGGACCTGCAGTTTAATGAGAACCCTGGCTCTAATGCAAATGGGAATTGATTACCGCTGCTGAAGTGTCAGGAGATACTTAACTCTGACAGGAGAGAATGTGTGTGTGTGTGTTTGCTTGTGAGTGAGCATGTGTGTGTGTTTATCTTTTGTCTATCGTATGGTCAATACGCTGTCTCTTCCATCTTCCTTGCTTGTCACTTTAAGAACAATGTCTAATTGTACTTTTGTCAGCACTGATGGATTTTTGATGTCGTTTTAGCCTACATACATGTTTTAATGTCCCTCCTACACCGAGGAACGCCAGAGGAAGCATCATTACATGTGTGATTCTGTATTTGTGTGAGGTCACGTGTGTTAGCTTTGTCATCTCGTGTTAGCAGGGGCCCGCTGCGGCTCCTAAGGGGCCCAGTGTGACATTTAGACAAGGCGATAGAGCACGGCCTCTGACGATTGATCTGCTTCTTTGTGGTACCGCAAATAAACAGAGATCTCTGCCCTTAGACTAAGATAGTACACCAAGATGGCTCCACTAGAGTGTGTGCCTGTGAGAAAAGCATTGATTTATGTAATTATGTAGCTAATTAGATGTGCATAGCTATTGAAAACACACACACTATCTGTTTTTTTTTTAGCCAAATAAACCGCAGTAATGAGGCAGAAATGCTAAAAATGATAAGTCACAGTGAGCATCACGGCCCAAAGCTTTAGTTAACACCAGCACGACCTTTAAATGATTCGTAAAATTGATCTTTATTAACATCCCGCCACTCAGTCAAACCCCATCCTCTCGCCTCTTTTTTTTTTTATCCCTCAAAGCCAAGAGCCCTTTAAAAGTTTACAAAGTGGCCTTCAGCTCTCATTTGTGGATGGATCACTCATTAGGAGCTCCATTAGTGTCTTGTGTTGTGTGATCCCAGCGAATTAGCTGCAATCAAGCCGTCTTACTGATGCTAATCTGAAACAACTTAACGGGGTTAGCCTAGCCGCTGCCGGCACTCCAATTAAGAGCCGTGTGAGTCACTTAAACAGCCCTCGCTTTCAAAAGCTGCAGTTCAAGAGACAGTCGCTCGGTTGCACAAGGAAATTGGTGGCTTGGATGTTTTCATGTTGCTATGTCACTGCACCTCAAAAGCAGGAGGTTAGCATGTGGCAGGTTGGGCTCGTCACATGTCCTGATTTCAACTCAGTTGTTGTGTTTTCATAAGTGGTCTGTAAGCAGAGTCCACCGGATGTTTAAATGTCTGCTCACTGTCATTCTGTAAATAATATTCCTCCAATTCCAGCCTGGCTCTCCTAGTCATGGGTCAGTATTTGTTGCTCCACAAGCTAAAAGCATGTGGGTGCTAATAAAAAGGGGTGGGGTAGTTTACATCAGGCGCCTGTAATATTACACAGGGGAATATATGTACTTAGAAAACCAATAAAGAGTTTGGAAAAATGTGTCTGGATTAAGATCTTTTCATCAAGGAAGCAGAAAATGATTGCAAAGCAAATTCATCAACATGTAGATGCACACATATTTTTTTTTTTTTGTGTGTGTATGTGTGTGTGTGTATGTTTGTCTTTCTGTAGTTGTAGTGCAGCTTTTTGTGATTTTGTATCTCTTTTGTAGAAATTTTGTCTGTAGTCATTTTGTCTCATTGTGGTTGTTTTGTATCTCTTTGTTGTTGTT
>JAPZEB010000014.1:20556941-20568293 GCA_029783705.1 Chaetodon striatus | reverse complement strand
GTGTCTTTATCTATTCACATTGTGTCTCTTTGTAGTCCTTTTGTGTTTCTTTGTGGTTGTTTTGTATCTCTTTGTTGTTTTTTTGTGTCTTTTTAGTCATTCTGTGTCTCTTTGTGGTTGTTTTGTGCTCCTTGTAGTCCTTTTTGTCTCCTTGTGTTTGTTTATATCTCCTTTTAGTTGTTCTGTGTCTATTTGTAGTTGTTTTTGTGTCTATTTGTAGTTGTTTTTGTGTCTCTTTGTTGTTATGTTATGTCTCTTTGTAGTCAGTCAGTGTCTCTGTGGTTCTTGTGTGTCTTTTTGTAGTTATTTGAGTCGTTTCCTGGCTCCATGTGTTAATTTAAGTCACATTTTGGAGGTGAAGGCTGAGGGTGTGTGGGGCTAACACTTTGGGCCCCTGGGCCTTTGCTCAGTGGGCTTGTTCAGTAATCCATTCATGGTGGTAATGGAGTGTAGAAAGCAAAGAACTTGTCCTCTTTAGGAGTGCCTACCTTTGTTTTTTTGCAAATTCTGTGTATTGATTAGTGTCTTTTTGTAGAAAACCACACTCACTGTCTAATTAGACCACAAAATGATCACAGATAGTTACTCACTTACAGAAAATTATGTTTTACCCTTGAGAAAAAGGATTTGATTTTCTCTTTTACATTTAGTTGGCTAAGCAATGTTTGTTAGTCTAACCATGTAGTCAGTGCTCATTTCAATCACTTTTATTTAGCCTCAGCATTTATACAAAGTGTTTTCCCTGTGTTAAATCATGCAAAAAAGTCGTGCCTTCAGGATTTATTAATGAATGCCGTGTCAGATGTGTTAATGAACTATGAATGGAATACCTCTGACATTGTGCTTATTTGCTTTCTTGCCAAGAAAAGATTGATGGGCTCACAATATTTTATCTCATCATGCCTGAGAGGATGTTTGGTCCTTATGAAGACAAAACCGCATCAACACACACAAACACATATAATAGCTTGATGCTACAGTTATCCGGCTCTCTTGTAGGGCATTAATGGCTATTAGCCAACCGCTGGTATTTACTCAGCACCCATTAGATCTGATTGTTAGCCTATGTGGCTAATTAGCATTCCCCAGCTGGCTCTTTCACTCTGTTATTAGGCTCTCCTATCCACCAGCCGCTACACTAACAAATGTATCTGCATCTAACCCTGATGACATCCATGTTTAGCTCCATGGGTGTTAGCAGCATTGCTAATGATGTTTCACACAAAACTAGACAGTTTGTGTTCTCAAGGCTGGTTGGAATCAGTCCTGGTCTCTTACCATCAGGTTTCACATCTGTCATGAAAGCATAGATTCTCATTGGAATTGACAGGAACACTAAATGCATCAAGACAGAGGGAAAAAAAAAGCATAAAATCCAGGTGTTTTACACCTCCCAAAAACAGCTTTGGCGGTGGTGGTCTGAGCTATTGTTGGCCACATTAACAGGTGTCAATGCCACATGTCTCCATCTCTCACATAAACACTGCCGAAACAGATCAAACCAAGATCAAACCAATGCAAATCAAACAGGTGGTAGACAGTTTGGATAATAACACCTTTGTGGAAAATAGATAGCAATTTAGATGTGATGGGAAACATCTGAAACAAAGTGTTTACTGTCTTTTCTTCAGAGGATGTAACTGTCATTTGAGGTGTGATGTGCTTGTTTTGGCTGGAATCTCACTGTTTGTATTAGAAGCACATTTGATCTTGTTTTAATTGAAACTCATCTGGAGATTACCAGGTGGTAAGGAGCCACTAGAGGGAACCGTATTTGTTTTCCTGCAAGCATTTGCAGACTGATTAAACCGCTGTATTAAAAGTGAAGAATGTTAAATTGTTCTTCTGCAAGTAAAGTAAGTGAATGAACTCAGTGAATAGATAACCAATCATACAATCAGACTCGTGCTTTGTGATTGCTGTGGAAAACAGGGAATATTGGCCCCCTGGTGTTTGTCAGAGCAGCAGAGAGGTACAGATCGGTTGTGCTCTAATTGTGCTGTAGATCTGACTCTCTGTCTCGCTCCCCTCTCGCTGGTCTCTTTGTTTCTGTGTGAAAGGCACATTGTTTGTGCTGCATGCACCTGGGAAGGCACCGGCCACTTCACACAGTGCAGCTCAGGGCCCCCAGAGAGCTGACTGCTCCTCGTGCCTCCTGTACATTTTATTCCCCTGCTCCCCTGTTTGCTGATGAGCTTCAAGTACTCTGTCTGCTGCTCTTTCCCTCCTGCTTTCCTCCCTTGGCTCCTTTATACCTCTTTTGGGTTTACCTTCCCTTTTTTTTTTACCCAATATGTTGTTGCTTTAAAATACAGAGTTGCTGTTTACTCTGCTTACTCAAAACTAAAGGTGTCATCTCTTAGTTTGAGCATAGGTTTCCATATAGCTCTGTGTATGTATTTGAGTCAATCAGAATCCAATTATTTGCATTTCCTTGCATTGAACACTGGGGGGCATACTATACTATACGGGATTACGGACAAAAGCAAAACTGCGTGGAAATGAGGTCTAACAGACTATAATGTCTACAAAAAGTATAAGTTTTTGAGTTTCTTTGAACATGTTAAAGACCTCCCACGCCAACCCTTTTTCCAAAGCAGACTTAACTCTTTTGGGTGCATTACATTTGCCCTCCAGGCAGCCAGTGGTGTCATGTAAGTCCAGTGTAAGACTGCACTGCAAAGACGTGCTGCAGAGAATCTAACAGTATAGAAGATATCTTATTGAAGTTGATGTTTTCATTGAGTGGTAATGCAATTAAAAGCAGGAAACAGCTCTTCCTCATTGGTGCATTCAGGCCCTTCAATGCACCACTTGGAAAATTTCACCTGGAACATTTGAGTTGGATTTGGTTGCGGGTGCCTGAAAACAGTGCATAGAAAACATATTCAATATGAGAACAAAATATCATGTTGGCAGTTTCATTGCACAAATATTGATTTCACTAACTGCATTACAAACTAATTCTGGTGCAATTTCACTCCCTCTCTTCTACCCCCCCTTTTTTTTCTTCTCTTTGCTCCTTCCCACACGTTTCAGCCTCTTTCTGTCCATCTCTCATCGGAGCTGTCATGTTTTGAGACTCCCTTCTTGTTTGTTTCCTATTGTTTGGATTTTCCTCCGTCGCTGATTCTTTCCCCAGCTCTCTCCATCCATCTTTATTTCCATCCGCCTCTTTTTTCCCCTGGCGCTTGCTGGTGTTCCCTCATTACAGGGGCTCGCCGACGGCTACTTCCCGCTGCAGTGCTCTGTGAGGGCTGTGCACGGATTACATGTGTGCGTGTGTGTGATTGGGTGTATATTTGAATTTTTTTTGTTGCTCAGTTGGCACAGAAAATATGACAAATCCTACATTATTTCCAGCCCTTTTCTGATTTTCGCATGTAAGTAGATGCATTTTAAGGAGATTTGTCTGAACTTGAAAAGAAGACTCCCCCTTGCAGGCTAAGAAAAATGTAGCTGCTTAAATAAGAGCATACAATCCATCAAGGCATGACTTAACTATTATTAAATCCCATCAGCAGCCTTGGAAAAAGGCTTTCTGATTAGGTAAATTAAGAATGAAAATAGCCAATCAGAGCACTCGCCGCTACTTTAAAGACAAGCCATTGGTCCAACTCCCAATTTCGAGACACATGATATTCCTGCTGCATCTCTGCATGTGTGTGTGTTTGTGTAATCACAGCCATATGTGTACACATTCCTGTACTGTACATAACATCAACACACTCACAGCTCATGATGCCCAAACACAGAGATGCCGACTTCATTGCCATAGAAACCGGATCCTAGCCAGTAAGAAGGAGCTGCCTTTTTCGGCAGTGTAAACATTTTCTTTGTTGTCATGGAGAAGTGGACACTGTTTGCATGCCTTGTATTTGTTCTGATTTTTATATTGCCTTGTACTCTGTGTGTGTGTGTATGTGTGTGTGTGACCTTAGATGTGTTGCCTGAGGATGTGTGGGAGAAAACGAGAGAAGGTCGAAGGCTTGGTAATTTATTAAGACCAGCAATAAATGAATTTATGGCGCTCGCAGTGTGGTGCGCTTTAAGGTCTGCTCCGGCAGACTCCACGTGTTCTGGACTGTGGAGGTTGTGGTTGAGAGCGCGTTGGATGTTGTATTGGCGCGTAGGTCTGGGAGAGGTTATTTGGGGTTGCTGTTCAATAGCTGTTTGTTCTTGTTTGGGTTTTGCCGCACGCTTGAACTTTGTGACAAAGACATCACCGCCAGGCGAAGACTGTCAAAAGGAGCTTATGTTTGAAGATTTAAATTTGCTGTTGTTGCAAGTCCTTCTTAGAGATGGTTTTTTAGAAGTCTCCCTCTCTTCCCTCCTTTTCTTTCTTTCTGTTTCTGATGTTCGAGGGAGCCAAACAACACAGACCTGGGATTTTTGTAAAGCTACAGAGAAAGTTTTGAGTCATCCAACACTTAATATCCACAAGGCATTCTTTGAGATTGGCAAAGCTTTTAGAGTCACTGGGGTTTATGGGCTCTTTCTCTCCCTCACACACACTCCCCGCTTTCCTCGCTTTCCCTTTCTGAGAAGCTATTGGGGCCTATAGCCATGGCTTATTTGCTCTGTATAATGGGCCGCTCAGTGCCAGAGGATTGGCTTGGCTGAGAGGAGAGACCAGAGGAGAGGAGAAAGTGGAGTCAAGGGAGGGAGAAAAGGCAGCGTTCTACTCAGGGAAGACTGCTGTTCTGGGCCGAAGGTTCCCCAGGTCTCTATTGTAATGACTGTATGTGTTTATGTGTATCTGTATATATGAAGTAGTGGCCACAAGCGGCAGCCAAGTGGAGATTGAGGGATAATTTTAGTGCACTGAGAACCAGACAATACGCAGAACACACCAGACGTTACACCACCCCCATTGCCCCATTTATTATAAACGATTAGACTGAGACAGAGTGTGTATTTGTACAACCCGTTCTCTTTCCCAGGGCATCAAATACAGCAGCTTGGTCACACCCCTTTGGCATCTGATACCGATCCACAAGGCACTCTTTAGCGCCTGTATTGCATGCGCTGGGATGTCAGTTACCGTCAGTGTAAACCCATTTGTGGCAATGACAGAGTATAAAGAGCAAGAAAGTCAATGTAGGGAGGAGGTTAGGGTGAATGGATGGGTCAAACAAAGACAGGACTTTGACCTGGGAGACTGTTTGTGTCCTGTGTGAAATTAAAAGTCAGCGTCATTTTAATCCAAACCATGACCTTCTCCTAAATCTAAACAAGTAATTTGTTGCCCAAACCTAGACTTGTTTTATTTTGAAATAGACAGTGTATGTATCTTACATGCAGGAACAGAGAAGTCCAAAACTTACACCAGAGGGGTACCTAGAGTGTCATAGTTTGAACCCTAGCGCCTCTGACCAAGCTGCTGTCTTTGATGAGTTGGGAGTGGGATTGTGTGGATATGTGGGGACCAGAATCTGTTCTCACTGTTACATTATGGGGACTTATATCCCATTACGGAAGACAATCAGGTCCCCACAAGGTAAACCATTACATTTCAGGGTTAACATTTAGGTTAGGGTTCTGTTAAGGTCAGAGTGAGAAGTTAAGCACATAGTGGTTGTGATTAGAGTTAGATTAAGTCTTAACATAATGAAGTTCAGTCATTTCAAAGTCAAACCAAGTTTTTGTGTGTGTATCAGAAAAGTCAAAATAGGTGAGATTCTTACCCAGACTCTAATGTCTGCAACCTAAGGTGGAGCATGTCTCGCTCATATGTTATGTCTTGTAATTAAAGAAGTAAGTAATGTTTTATTTATATTGTACCTTCCACAAAAAAGTTACAAACTGTTTCTTAGGATGCAGATACAGAAAATTAGGAAACACTCACATACAGCTATAAATAGAAAGGACAAATATACAAATACAGAGGACACGAATAAGTTACCCTCTAGGGGAGTCAGGTCAGTAGAGATGGGTTTTAAGAAGTTTTTTAGGCAGTTTAGTGACTTTGCTGAAGCAAATGGCAAAAGCAAAATCACCCTTGGAATCGTGGAAAGAGCCAGGTATTAATAAGATACCTTGGCTGGGCAATCTGAGTGGCCTAGAGCTGGTATAAGGATGCAAAAGAAATGGAAAAGAAATTGAAAATATATGAAGGAGCAAGACCATGTAGGGCCTTGTAGATGATGAGCAGCATCTTGAAATATATTTTATACTTTACCCTGGAGCCAATAATGGGTTGCGAGGATTGTTGTGACTGATGTCTTGAAATTAAGTCAATATTACTACAAATTGACATTGTAGATGCAAGGTGCCTTGGATTAAACAATTTCATTAAGAGTGTGACACAGAAATCACAATGCACTGTTATGTATTGCCTTCATACAGTATATTGATTTTTTCAACAGTGTTGGAGCAGCATGTTAAACTCAACAGAACTATCTAAGAACTTATCTACCTGAAAAGCTGAAATGAGTAATTGATAAGTTGTTGACAAACGTCCTGTACTTATGTCATGTGATGATGCCTGAGCAAGCTCTAAGTCCTGGATAAGGCTGCGGGTTACAGTCAAAATCGGTGGTTTGGTGTGGCTTCTGCAGTGATGAAGGCGGTGTGCCGGTCTGTTGTGGTGAAGTGGGAGCTGAGCCGGAAGGCGAAGCTTTTGATTTACTAATTCATCTACGTCCCAGCCCTCACCTATGGTCATGAGCTCTGGGAAGTGACTGAAAGATTGAGATCGCTGATGCAAGCGGCCGAAATGAGTTTCATCCATGGGGTGGTTGGACTCAGCCTTAGAGATAGGGTGAGGAGCTTAGACATCTGGAGGGAGCTCGGAGTAGGGCCACTGCTCCATCGTGTCGAAAGGGGACAATTGAGGTGGTTCGGGCATCTGATCAGGATGCCTCCTGGGCGCCTCCTGCTGGAGGTGTTCCGGGCACGTCCCACTGGTAGGAGGCCCCGGGGCAAACCCAGAAGACACTGGAGGGATTACATATTTCGTCTGGCTTGGGAATACCTTGGGGTCCCCCAGGAGGAGCTGAAAAGTGTTGCTGGGGAGAAGGATATATGGGGTGCTTTGTTCGGCCTGCTGCCCCCACGACCTGGCCTCGGATAAGTGGATGGAAATGGATGGTTACAGTAAAAAACTCTGGGTATAACTAATAACCAAGACCTTATGCTTACAATATGTTCACACTATGAGCGAGAACGTTACATGATCACCGAGTCACTGTTCAAAGGTTGCTGAAGCACTTGTTGATGTAGTTAGCTTTGTCTTCATGGCTTGTGTGTGTCTGCTACTTGCAACAAAGCACCTCAACTTACATTACCAAGTTTTTATCGTGTCAATTTTTTTTAATGTTTTAAACAATTGCCCCATTTTAACACCACATTCTGCCGCCCTGTTACATCTCTGAGTGCACCGAAATCACAAAAAGCTAGCATAATGTCAGGTAACTAAGCTAGATAACACAGCACCACAGCTATAAAAACAAAAAATATGATTGGTTGACACTTCACCGCATCCATGGAGGGTGAAAAAGGTTGAGGCTAGATTAAGTTTGATTTGTAGCACATCACACCTGTCACACAGTCACAAGTGTTGGGCATCAGTTTTCAGCTTGATGTCACCAGCTTTCATTGAAAATGACTTGTAATCAGTTGCTTTACCACCGGTAGTCTGAAAAAGCATTCAAGTGTTTATGACATACATATGTCTTCAAGGTCAAGAATACATTTTCACACTCAGTCACATTTATGTTTCAGAAGGAAAACTATACCCTGCATGTCTACAGGGGAAACCCTAATTGAAATGTTCAAACGCTGTGTTAGTACTTGCCAAAGATTAGTGGAAGGCCATTGAAACATAAATCTAATTTCTGCTAAAATGCTTTTCATCCAGAGAGACATTAAACTTGCAACTGAGGCAGATAATAATCACATAAGCTAACATACTCGCGCACAGACCTCTATAAGTGTCTATATATGAATTTGTGTTTGCGCATGCTGTGGTAATGTTCCTACACCCCCAGCACTAAATTAATATTCCTCTCAACATTTGAATTGTATTTTAGTACCAGTAATAAAAACAAGCCTCTTTGCTGTCTCCCCAGCGTCTGCAGTCTGAGAGATGTCTTCTCATGCTACACCAGCCAATCTCATCACTGCCAGCATAGGTAGAAAAAATGGTTCGTGATTTAGGACCAAACATTCAAATACACTTTCATTTCTTCCTCATTCAGAACAGGACAAGAGAAGACCGCAAGAACAGGCTGTTCTTTTAAAAATGTTCAGACAAGAAAAAGCCACAGAATGACAGATTAGAGCAACAGCACGCACTGCTGCTGTTGTACAGGTGTAACAACGACTTCAAGCTTGTCACAGAAATGCTCTTTTTTTTAGGATCAGAGTCAAGTTTAATACAAGGAATTGAGAGCTACGTGGAAAGCCAGTGTACTAGCAGAGTATAATCTGCTTGTCTATAGCCGCAGAAAAAAAGTACATATTTGAATATACACCCTTGCTTATTATCTGCCATGTTTTTTAGAGTCTCAGAAAACAAGCCCAACTCAAGGTTCACTTACTAGCATTTTCCAGAGCTTTTTTCTACACCTCATAATCTTATTCAAGAGAAAGGGTTTGCTCAGTGTCGTCTCGAGACTTAGATGCAAAACTTTGGTCACATCTCATGACACCTAAGCAAGCTCCATTTGCTGAAGAAGACCTTGAGATGTGGCTGTAACTCTGGAAAATGCTAGTAAGTGGACCATTGAGTTGATTCAAGATAGATTTGATACACAAATGGTCAAAAATTAGCAATGATGGGCAAAAATTAAGAAAATCAGACCCAGGTTGTAGGGAATAAAGCAGAATGAATCCCTAAAAGGAGCTCTATGTAACATTCAGAGTGTATCTATGATTCAAAGGTTGTCTGCACATGGCTCTCAATATGGAGGTGGCTGAGCCAGTGACTAGCAGTAAACAGTGCTAACAGCGCATACAGTGCTAACAAGGGCAACAGTGCTGACCTAAAAACTGGACATAGCTACCATGATGCCACTCATTCGTTTGTGGACTCCCTCTTTAAAGCCTTCAGTTCAGCACTTCAGCCATCGCCATCTTGGATTTTTGAAGCCAGAGGTGAGCATATTTGGATGAGAGGATGGAGCTGTGAATGAGTGAAGGGTGGATCTGACTTATAATCTGTGATGATGCCTTGCAGACAGCCTGTCAGTCAAAGCGTCTCGTCCATGAATTATTCAATACTTTAGGCCTTTATGAAATGCTAACAGGTGCATTGTATATCAGTTCCCCCTTGTACAGTTGTCACGAATGTTGAAATCAGCCATAGCTATGTCATTTTTTTTCTACCAGGCTTTTAACATGTAAATTTCTTTAGTAGAGTTGGGTATTTGAACATGGAGGTCTCTAAGGATTGGCTTTATTCTGGAGCTGCCCTAGTGGCCATTTGAGAAACTGTAGTTTTCGGCACTTCTGCATTGGCTTCATTTTTCAGGCTTGGAGGTTACCAATTGGTGTTTACTGTGTGTGTGTGTGTGTGTGGGGGGGGTTGTCGTCTTGATATCAACGCTAATTGCCGTGTAAGTGCAGTGCAGAGTGGCGGTGATAAGCCAGCCAGTGGGATACACACCTGGGACTAACATGTATGAGAAGCTGATACGTGTACCACAACAAAGAACAGACAAGCTTGAATTACGACACACACAGAGGTAGCATGACTTCATTCTCTGCTCAAGGCACCACTAATCCATTATGTTTTAACATAGAAAGTAGTTGTGTACTGCTATATTAATGCTCTCAATATCGTATAACACTCCTTTAACTAACTACATTAGATGTGTTTTTTATTCTAATCATGTTAATTTTAGCCCTCTCCAAAACTTTAAGGTCCAGATGAGGTTTTTCCTGTGTGTGTTCATGTGCATGTCGTCATTGCACAAGTTCAGATCTGTTTTCCCGTTGTTAGCTCTGATTACTAATTAGCTTAGTATCTGAACTGTATCTAACACATGAATATCCTGTGTGTGTGAGAGCTTTCATGTGTTCTCATTTATTTTGTGTCTGTGTGTGCGTGCAGACTACAGTAGCGTGCCTCTGCTAACTTCCCCAATATTAGCCTGTGTTCTGTTCCGGGGCCAGATTAGCAGCATTGATAAAACTGACCTCATGTTAATCATGCTGATTCTGGCGCGGCGGCGCATTTTTCTCATATCGTAACTTCCCTCTATTTGCATATTTTCAGTCGGGGCATTCTTTTCACTTCCACTTAAGTTTCTTTCCCTAAGCTTTTCTTCATTTTCTCATTCTGTTTGCTGGTTGACCTCTCGCTAACCTGTCAATGCAGCATGAGGTGTGATTTTCTCTTTTCTCTCCCTAAAGAATTAAGGGCTCATTTGTTTGCTGTGGCATTTAAGTGGATTTCCTTGGGCACTTGTATTCCCTATGTGTGTGTGTGTGTTTGTGTGTGCATGTTGTGGATATGCATTCAATGCTAATTCCACTGAATGGAAGGAGGTCTCTAAATAGCTTTGCCTATGAATGAAATGGCAGCGGTGGCAGACTCAAGACGGGCCGAGAGAGACACAGTGAAAGAGAGCTAGCGAGGGATCCAGTCAATGGTTAATTAATGAGGAGCTACAGGGAATTGAAACACTGTCTGACCTCTGCCCTAGCTCAGCTCCCTCTACGCCTCTCTTCTCTCTATAACACACACTTTCTGACAGACCAGTTGCGTCTTAAGAATTTCTGAGAATGTGTGTGTCAATCCACAACAGGTCTGTCAGCCAGTAGCAGCCATTAGCGGTGATATTATACTTTCTGCATTTGTGTGTGTATGGTTAAAAACCACTCAGCCAAGGATTCGGATCAATTATTCATCCCTCATCTCTCTTCTCTCGCTTTTTGCCTGTTTAATTTGTTTTTCTCTCACCTCAATCTTTGTGTCTTTGTACAGCTTTTTTCACTCAGTCCTCCATTCTTTCCACCCCTCCCCGTGTACTCCTGCTCGCCAAGATTTGGATGTGAGATATGAGACATGAATGTGCACGCTCAAAAAAAACAACGTGCACACTTATAGTAGTGATTTCTGTAGGAGGTCATCCTGTCTTCAAACATCTAATATATATGCTTTTTGCTCCCCTGGGCTGTTAGAGCTCTCACTCACAAAAGGAAACACACACAGTCTATACCCAAGCACCTGTACATATAAACACACACGCACTGGCCAGTACATCTCTGTCAATTAGGATGACAGATGTGGTGCTGTGTCCTGTCTGACGAACACACATCTCTGGATTCAGAGCCCTGAGAGCACTTCCTGGCCACAGGTGTTTCTGTGTGTATGTGTGTGTGTGTGTGTGTGTGTGTGCCTTG
>JAPZEB010000014.1:20544206-20555732 GCA_029783705.1 Chaetodon striatus | reverse complement strand
GTGACTTCACAGTACTTCCCAATGAAAGCCTGCGTTGCTAAGCAACTCACAGTCCGCAGTGGCAAGATACAGGGGTGTTTCCTAGCTGATGAGAGAGATGTGTGTGTATGTGTGTGTGTGTGGAGAATCTGTGCATAGAGCCCTTTAGGACCCCCCCCTCTTTTGGTGCATACATTTCATATGTAAAACTCACTCTAAAAGCACAAGGCAGCAGTTCACCAGCTGAAATGATGCACTGTAATCACAGGAGGACATCTTGGAAGATAAACTGGTTTTGTTCTGAATATTGACGAGGCCACCAGATTGTAAAGTCAGCCTTTTCTTTCGTCTCTCTCACATAAAAATTGATCTCTTTATGTAGTTCTTCCTAAGTGTTCCAATTCTGCCAATATAGCCTAATAGTTGTACTGCATGTATCCATATTCATGAGCATGGGGTATGAAACAAAGTTGCTGCCTATGTAAAAGGACAGCATCTTGGAGTAAGGGCTGACTTTATCAATAATGTAAGCTGGTAAAAGTTTAATGGTGTTTGCCGTCATCGATGTTACCCCCGTGGGAAAACCTTTGGTCAGTTATCTAACCCCCTCAACAAATACACACACACACACGATAGTGCAGTCACAGTGGTGAAATGGCTTGTACAAACTGATATAAATGTGTTCAGCTCTATCTTTTTCACATGTTTCTTCTTATTCTCCATCTTCCACATTTCACCTGTCGTTCCTTGTGTTGTCTCTCATTTTCTCACACATGCCCTGTCTCTCACATATTCCTCTGTTTTGTCTTACACCCCCTCCTTCCCTTCCTCTGTCGCTCTCCAATCCCCCACCCCCGTTTTCAACCCGCCTCTCATATGGTAGGCACTGATACAGCCAGCGTAACAATATGCCGCTATTTCCCTCAACCTCCTAACTCCCCAGCTCCTGACTCAGGCTGCTGATAAGCCGTGTCAGCGAGCGGCTGGGATATGCAGTGTTATACCAGCTGGATTTTCCACGCCACGAGTCGAGGCGCTCCGCTGTAACACGCTGGCCTTTTGCTAAGAGGTGCGCCTCTTAGTGTGTCGCTGAGGCAGCTTATTTACAAGCTTAATACTCATTTTAGGTGGCATAGTTTTGATTAAACTCCCTGCCACTTAGTGACAGCTGTATCAGAGCAAAAACTGCAGTATGTGTCAGGTCTTAACGGTTTTTGTGCGTCTTCCTTTTGCCTTTCTGGGTTATGGAAACATAGCAACAGTTTATAGACAGAGTGAAAAGGATTTAACCAAAACCAGATTTCTTTTAAAATGCACATATTAAAGGAAAACCAACTAAGCCCTGTTCCAGCAGCTTCAGATTCAGTTATCAATAACAGAGTTTATTCATTAACTTTCCTTACACACATTTTCCCAGCTAGTCCCTGAATTCAAACTAGCATCTCTGAGGTCACAAGCATGCTTTTTCAACCTCCACACTAATACTGAGTCTGTTTTCACCATTAAAGCAACAGCATTGTGCATTTGTGCAATGCTGAAAATGAACTATGTTTATGTTTTCTGATATGTAACCTCTCATGGTTGTGATAATAAGAGACTGCTAGATTTGCTCCACTCAACAACTAACAACACAATGGTAATCTATTGAGTGGCACTGGCAGGATGACAAATACGTTAATTTTCAACCCTTCCCATATGTCTTGTTAACTCGAATAAATTTAACTGTCAAGACCTGGGTGCTGACACTGAACACAGACATGGAACCCTGATGGGCTGACGATTCAAACAAGATAACTGAAAGAAAGTATTACTTTATACAATTCTAAGTTGAATTTAAAGGAATACTTCACCCCCCAAATGATAATTTATATATTAGTTACTCAGCCTGTGTTGTGAATTCATGAAGAAAACTTGGTTTTTTTTTGCATGCCTCCATGGTGAAGGACGAATTTGAAAATGGAGAAATTTCTTGATGAATTGAAGTCATAGGGGGCCATGTTTAACAACTGTAAAACTTTATCAAATCTGATTACAAGCTCTCACACAACTTGTGCAATATAATCCAAGTCTCATTTGTCCAGTCAGATGCTCAGTACTTGCCAAAAACATGCATTTTTGCTAAAACCTTACAATTTAAAACACATCTGCATGAACAGGGCAGGCGCACTACACATCCATGCCTGAGAGTCTTTATGCAGAATTGTTATTAAATGGTGACGCTTGAGTGAAAATGCATGTGTTTGAGAAGTACTGAGCATACAACTGGATATATGAGACTTTGATTGCTGCATTGGATGTGTGAGAGATTGTAAACGGATATTTGATATAGTTTTGCTGTTGTTAAAACCTGGACCCCTATGACTTCAATTCATCAAGAATTTTCTAAATTTTTGGATCCTCCGTTCACCATGGAGGCATGCAAGAAAAATAACATTTTCTTCACAAATTCAACGTAACAGGGGTGATTGATATACAAATGGTCATTTGGGGAGTGAAGCATTCCTTTAAGCAAGAAGAACGTAAACCCAATTTCAATTTTATCACAGCAGCAGTTAGCTGCAACATACAGACAGTAAACCAGTAATATTTCAACAAGCTCACCACAGTTTATAACAGATCTTCTGACAGCAGCCATGTTGGGTAATTGCAGAACTGCTAAAGCAGCAAGACAGACGACCAAGAGTGTAGGCGTGCCAGAAATCCATACGATTGTCCAAAAGACAGATCTTTGATCATCTGGGCATTTAATCAGGAGGTGCAACAGCCTGATGCCCTTGTTATCTATCCAAAGCTTTACCACCTACTGGCAAACAGATGATAAGCATTTACAGTAATGAAGCCAATAGGTGGATTATTAGGGCCACTACTTGTCTCATTTTGTATCCCAAACGTAATCATTCCCAACTCTACTTGACGGAGGTTTTGGCATCTGCAGTGAAAGCACTCACTGATGGTTACATTAAGCAAAAAAGAGAGAAATAGAAGGACTGATCGATAGTAGTTTAATGTTCTCCTGCTCAGAATGGCAACAGGGAGACAGACAGAGGACTGAATTCTACTTTTGTGATAAAGTGGCATTTCTTCAAGTGGGGACTCGCAGACAAATAAATGTAAACGCGTGAATGCACACTCGTGCATGAGCACACATGCACACATTTAAGCACAATGACAGTGACGGATCGCATATTACAAAGGACTGCAGCAGTCGCTCTCAATATTTCATGAACATCCTTCCCCTTTCAGTTCTCTCCTCCTTTTTTTATTTCACTCTGGCATGTTCAGCATTCTTCCTCCGAAAAAAAGCTTCATTTTTTGTCAATCCCCTCCCTGAGAATAGCTGGGGTAAGACGGTACAGGCGGAAAAGTGAAAGGAGAGGGAAAAGAAAGTGATCAGAGAGAAAAATAGCTTTGAGGGGTTTGGAGAAAGGAGGGATTGATGGGAGATGAGCAGCAAAGGTTAGGCAGCAGCAGCCGTCTCATACTTGAGAGATAAACCTCACTTTTCACCCTGAGCTACCTTCCTTCCTGTTTTGCACACCTTCACATATAGTTGCTGTGCTTTCTTGCCTTTGTAAAGTTTGTCTTCTGAAGAGAAGGCACTGAACTCCTGGGGAAACTAAGACAAAAAGAGGGGTGGTTGTCATGAGTGGTAAAAGACAGAAAATGGTCTGTAAAATAGAGAGGCCACTTAGGAAACGCAGAACTAAGAAAGGGGAGAGTGATTTTAGTGTCAGCATTCCTCTTCATGGCGGCCATTTTATAATCGTCTCCCCAATGATTTCCTGTCATCAGACATGAAAAGTTTCAATTACCGTCCCTCTTTCAAACTAACTTCTGTCTGAATCCAAATGTCTGGACTTTAGTGTCCTTGGTGACTTCGAGGGCTGTTCAAATCAGAGACTGTCCTCTATCCACTGTTTTCAGGAAATGCCGAAAGCAGCATACGCTTAGGTTTATTTGACAGATCTCTCCAGTGGTTGTAGAAATGAGAAAGTTAACTGTTGTTTGTTGAAAGAAAAGAAGGAAATTGTATGAAATTGTGTTGTTAAAGAGCCACAAAGTTCACAGAGGGAAGAAGTTGTGGTGGTTGGATGCGTCAACGTAACATGGGAGACTGATTTTTGTTTCCTATTTCTTTGCAGCAGTCAACATTGGTTTCTTTTAACCATGACTACAATCTTTCCCTAACCTAAGTCTTTTTGGTGCCTAAACCTAACCAACTCTTAACCACAGTGGTGTCAGAGCACAAAATCATATTACTTACTTAACCTCATCTCATGGAATTCGGTAAATGACCGTGACCTCTTATCACCGCATTATATGGTGGTGCTATTTGGTCTCACTACCTATTGCATGACATTTTCCAGGGAATTTGTATGTCCACCATGACAAACTATCCAAATTTACTTTTCACTGACAATCTGTGATGCTGCCATGCAATTTTAAGACGTTACATATCATCTGTGTTGTAGTGCTTCAGAGCAGTCTTGGTCTTGAGATCAGTTTTCGAAGGTCTTGGTCTCATCTTGGAGTCGCCCACATATTCACTCTGCCTTGTCTCCATCTGAGATAAAGAGGACTTGAATTATGTTTCAAGGCCTGTCAAGACCATAACCATGGGGAAATCACTAGATTGCCTTGGCAAAAAAGGAGTGTCGAATAAAGATGGTTAAGTTGATTTCAGCTCCTTAGTGTTTGCATTTGCTTGCTTATAGAAAGCAAAGAGAAATACTCACATATGAAATTCACCTCTGCAGTGCTTTATGGTTATTCTATCAAGACATTTTTCATAATACACTTATACATACACACATATACTGTATATTGCAATAAGGACTCAGTCTTAAAGGTACATGTTTTACCTGGTAAGTGCCCCGTGCAATGTGGGATTCGCACAGGTCTGGTCTTGACATGTTCTCAACCCCTCAAAGTCTTGGTCTTGTCTCTGTCTCAATACACTCTGGCCTCGGTCATACCTCGGTCTTGACTACAACACTGTGTGCCCACACCAAGTAATGTGGTGTTAAGAGGTTGTGGTCATTTCACTTATTTCTATGAGACCAGGCTGTTATTTTTGCCCATAGGTCGGAGCCCGCAGCCCTGGAGCTCCCTGGCAGGTTAATTCAGCCCTGGTCAGTGGTGTTGGTCATATCAATGGAAATGACTGAGGTCTGAAAGTGCACTTTATTGCTTTGTGGCCCAGCGGCCTCACAGACTTGACATGATGACAGTTAGCTTGCTGCTGCACATATGAGAGTCTACAAGAGCCAAGCTCATATGCACGGTATCATCCGCACATTTCCTAACCCCCCCTCCACCTTAATCTCATTTTCAATCCTCCTCACAACAAATAGAAGGTAAGCAAACTGTCAAAGCACCAAAAACCAACATTCCTCATATGTGCTTCCTTCCTCCCATGTCTGCCTATCTCTGCTTCCACCTGTCCTGTTCTTCATGCTGTTCAAGTGCAGTTGCCCTTTCCTGCAAGTGTCACCGTCAGCTTTTAATAAGGGGGACACACTCACACGTTGTGACGTACGGCTGAATATCACTGCACCTGTCCCGACCCCAGCTGCTTCATATTCCAAGACACCTCACGTCTACTGGTGCAGGAATGTGCCTTTGTCATGTTTGAACTTCAGGGCAGAGTGAGTTTTAATCAAGAAGAGGTGCCTTTGCACAGCCTCTGTATGAATCCTCTGTGCTTTGATCTGAATTCCTTTCATGAGCATAATGGGGAGTTGTGAAGCCAGAATTTCACCAGATTGCGTCAAGCTGTCTCAGTCACATACTGTACAAAGTAAGCAATAATCATGCTAATTTAACTTGAGCTCATACATGCTTTTGAATTTCAATGGGTGCCTTTTGTGACTTGAAGCTACCAATTGTTAAGATACAGTATGTACCATGGAAACATGGAGACAGTCTGAGGAAATCCAGAGTTATGGTAGTGACAGTGATAAAACGTATTTCTGGTGAACCAATACGTCCTCCTCGTGGTAATAACCTGGGAAAGAACTGGACCTCTTTCTAATATGAAGTGTGTCAGGAAGTAGAGGTGGAAATTATGAATCCTTGATAATCTTAAGTTCAGTTCAGTTCAAAGGTTTGTTGGAACTGAGTAGTTAAATAATTTCTTTTTGTTTAGAAACTGAGTTGCATCATGCTTCACAATGCTCAGATGCTTTAAATGTCACTGCTCACAACTGTTTTCAGTGCAGTTTTGATCCCTCATTCAGTCTAAGTTCAGTTTGTTGGTTGTTGTTTTTTGTTTGTTAGAAATTTTCCAAAATTTAGTGCAAATTTTAAATAAATTTCCAGAAAACTGTCAAAAGCAAATGCAAATATATATACTGTATGTTTCAATCTACTGATGTTATGTGAATATAAAGAGTTGTGCGCATCAAGATAAACAGTTGGTGGCGCTAATTCTCTGGTCAGGTGTCATTAAATATTGCAGAATAAGAGGATGCAACAGGATGATGTAATTGAAAGAGCAGACCTCAGATGATGGACCCATAATGGAAATACAGCATTTATTTATTTCATGCATTAATCATAACTGCAGAGGGTTACTCGAAGGTCTCCTTATCTCTCCTTGCAGATCTCATGTTTTTGTCAGCTGCCATTTTTCTATCTTCAGTTACGTTTTTATGAACTTTTTCCTTTTTTGCCTTGAAGTAGCTTGAAGATTGTTGAAATTAATCTTATCTTTTCTTATTCTATATCATCTGAAAGTGTTTTATTTTCTGCACTGGCTTGTTTCACAGCTTTTCATGAAATGATAGCTTTGGTATTTTTTAACCTGGACCCAATTTTCCCGTGTTTTTGTGCCTAAGTGACTCAAGGGAACAGATTTTTAAAAAATTGATCCAGTATTAAGCGAGTGCACTGTACCTGGAAGCCACCAAAACAACGGTAATGTAACCACTCAGGGCAATTTTGTCACTGACAGCTGACATTATTCTTAGTGTCTGACAACAATATGGGGAAGATCCCTGCAGAGGTAGACCTTTTTCTTAAAGAGTAAAATCCTTTTTGTTTTACTAGACACAGCCCTAAAATCGCCATCGCCAAAGCCACCAGACTCAATTTAAATAAACAATAATTTTATTCTTATAAGACACTCTTCAGTCAAAGTCAACAAAACAAAATAAAACTCACAAAACCTGTCTTGGTTCATCTTTTCACTCGTCCAACAACCACCAACTCTGGTTTGGTCTAAATAAACCCTTAACTCACCAGTTAGATGTGAAAATATGCTTACTTTATATACGCTGCTTTCCCCCATTGTTTCTTTGATGTCTGACCTCCCTTTCACTCCTCTCCTGATACTGCCTGATATAAAAACAAGCACTTTTAGTAGATGTAAATTGATGTGCACAGGAATGGCACTGTCAGGCAATGTTAACTCTTTAACAAAAAGCTTTATCTTTGTAGGCATCCTTTCCATAATGTTGCCAGACACTTGGAATAACAATCTGAGCCTGTCAGTGGCAAAAACAAGCACTTTAAGTGGATGTAATTTGACGGATTTCTCATGCCCTGAGTGGTAACATTGCCTTCTTGCTCAATACTGGACCAATTTCAAAAACTATTGTGTCATTAGTCGTTTAGATACAAAAACATGAGGAAATAGGAACCAGCTCTATGTTGTTCACACTGAGTGAAATATTCAAATCCAAGTGGCTGGCAATTTCATCAAATCGATACCGAGGATTTTCATTTTCCATACACTTCCCTAAAATCCATCCTGACGTTTGTATCCTCAGAAAACGTGCAATCTCCACTAGAATTTAACGTTTGTCTGCATGCTTGAAGAGACAAGCTTGAATTTGTAATGACTTGATTAGTGGAGTTCTGTGTACTGTATGTCACTGCTGAGATGACACTTACAGTCACTAATGAGTGGAGCTCCAGTGAAGAAAGCTACTGATTCTGTATATTTATTTCAGCTTGAGAAGTTCAGCTGCTGAATACCTCCGCGATACAGTCGCTGATTGACAGCTCCCTCACTCGCTAGGCTGTTAAAAATCTTTGTGTTACATTTTCAATCTGGAAAAACATAACAAAAACTGTGAAAACGCTGTCACATTTCTGTCAATCTATTCACCAATATTGGTTCCTGAATACATTTAAGGTATGATTTATACTGTGCTGTTGCATAACCACGCTTTATTATATACCTGCAACACCTAGGTATTACTGTTAATGAGAATTGGATGTGTGGAAATGTAGTGTCTCACGTTCACTGATGCTGCCTGTGCACACCATATCTGATAGGGAAAAATGGATTTTCAAGCTGATGTTTTTCGAGACATATTTCATATTAAAAATGCAGTCACAGAGATGCTCACATTAATGAGCAGCAAGATCTACAGCAGCTCTTGATGTAACTCTACCTTGTGTATGGCCCCCTGGTGAGAGATATAGATTTGAAGAAAGAGCGTACGAAGAGCCAAGGATGTGTGGTACGTGTGGAGATGCAGAACCATGTCCTGTGTGAGTTGTAGTAAACACAATGAATAATATCTATTCAGAGAGGCCCGTTCGTATTGATCGCCCTCGGACTGTGCGCACCTCATCTCTTGCTGCTGAGGATTCATTCCTCTGTACGCTCATGAAAGAAATAAGAGCTAGAGAGAACTCGATGAGATGAAACTTTTTTTTTTCTGCACGCCAAACTTTGCTCCTTTGAATCTGTTACTTTATTTCTTCTTTCTTCCTCTAGAGCCACACACACATATATACACACGCTGTTTCTTCTCTTTGTTGTTTGTGTCCTGCTGTCTGGTGTCAGATCATTAGTGGACAGAATCAGAGTGAATCAGCAGTGTGAGGCAGGGGAGGACATAAGGCTTGCATATTGTTTTCCCTTCATTAGACAAGAAGAAAGGGACTTAAAATCTGTGTGCGTGTGTGTGTTTGTGTGTGTGTGTGTGGGTGTGTGTGTGCACATGCATGTTTGTGTGTGTGAGACAGAGGGAAAAGCTGAAAGAACCCATGAGAGCAAAACACAGGATACTTTTTGAGGTGTTGATGAGTTTGATAATGTTGCCTCTCTGATGAAAGCATTGTTCTATGAGTTTGCTTGTGTGTGTGTGTTTACGTGCATTTGCATGTGTGTGTATGTGTGTGGTGTAGAGCACGCTTCTTGCTTTCAGAGTTTTGACAGAGCATATCCTTGTGTATCTTTCCTCTAATTGAATCCATCCCTCAGGGCGTCACCACTTGTTTATATGCTGACACCATGAAGGTGTGTGCGTATGAGTTTGTGTGTGTCTGTGTGTCTGTGTGTCTGTGCGTTCAGAACACTGCAAACACTCTCTCCTTATTGTTTAATTATAGCCCACCAGCTGGGGAGACAGAGGAAGAGAACGAGGGCAGGAGAGGAAGAGTTATTGATTGAATTAGTCAGATTATTCATATTTAATGTTTTGCTTTGTCTCCATCCTTCTGCCCAGGCCTTCTCCTCTGCTGTCTCCTTGATTTCTTTCTCTTAATAAATTACTTTTATGCAAGAACTCCAATAAACATGACATTCCATACACTTCACGAGTCGACAGGGTCTGAAGTGCATCAGTAAAACATGTCTGCTTTATAAACGTGTGTCCAAGGGCAGCGAGTGAGACTGCCATTCTCACAGTACTTCACTCATCCGCCTTTAAAAATAACATTTCTCTGCCTTGTCAGTTATAGCAAGTAATAAAGAGCTCATTTTTTGTAGGTCTGAGTTCTCTCTGTGACCCTAAAAACTAGGATTTTTCTCTTTTTATCCTCAGTCTGGTGTCCACTATCTAGTGCAACAAAGTTTAAGATTCTGGCACACACCTGCTGCTTTGAGGTAGTCATAAAGAATACATTTATTAAATTCAATCCATATTTCATGATTTCTTAAAGCATTTATCACATCTTGACCTTTTGTGTATTATCACTAAGCTAACTCTCTGAATTCTGCCATGCTAGCAGTAGCATTAGCTACCTTAAAGCAAGCAGCCACTTTAAAACAAGTAGCAAGCAGGTCCCTAATAAGTGCTCCAGGCTTTGAAGACAATTTTCCCATAAACTTTTTTATAGCATCATGATCCCTGCAAAATGACTCATTTAACTCAGAATTTGATCCATTTGGTCTGAAAGACATTTGGAAAGAGAGGAAGAGACACACAATTAAATCAGTCTTTCACCAATCATGGTAGCACAGCGCTAAACTTGAAGTAGCCGATTTGGCTGGTGGCACACCTGTTCTATGGGCCCAAGGATATGGAAGCAGTGCCAATCATCCAGGTAGATTTATATAGAATGAAGTTGAATATTTTTAGCTTCATGCGCCATTGAACAACTTTGTAACGAATGAATGGGATCTGGCCTTCAACGCTGTATCTGGTTCTCTCTTTACATCCATGGATCCAAGACTTGCCAGTTACAGAGTGATAGTAAATGCTAACACACAGTCTAACAGTAGCGAAAGTGGAGAAGATCTGTAAAGTCAGCAAAATGACTCAGATATATCAGACACACAGTAATATCTATGTAAAGTAGCTAGCATTAGCTAAAGTTAGCCACTGAAACATAATTGTCCTCAAGGCTGTAGCAGCAAAACCCCTGAGTGTATAAAGTTAAACTTGCGATTTTTGGCCCCTTAGTGGCACAGTAGCAGAAACAAGCTCCAACACTGACATATTATAATCTTGCTGATGTGCTCCAGCAGTTGATATGTTGCTTAAATACATGTTCAGCAGACATGGCGCAACATTAGCATTTGTTTGGGCTTGTGTTTTTGGCTACCTAGCAAATGTTAATCAAATCATTGGTTTTGTGTTGAAAACAGCTGCTGGGTGCAACCAAAAAATGATGCTACCAGAGCAGTAAGAGTGAATTAAAACAGTTAAGTTGTGGGCTATAAAACCAAAACAATGAGCTGAAAGGTGCCAAAAAGCTATCAAGTTGGGTGACAACTGTGGGTTTGTCACCCAGAGTGACTGATTTCACATTAATGTCGTCATGTGAGCCATTGTTAATGTAAAAAATATTGAATATGATGAGGGATGCACAGTACGGATTAAATACTTACTTACTTCTCATGGCCAATACCAATAAAAATAAAAGACAAATAAAAAGACAGGCTAAGATGCCATGAGCACAGATGGATGATTTAATATTCTATAGCTCTAACCCAGTCAAATCAAACTGACATTACTATTGTTAACACAATAAAACCAGAGTACAGTTTGGACTCATCAAATGTTCTTTTTTTTTTAAGCAAAAGTACATCAAAAACTTACAGAACATATTTTGGTTTTTCATAGACCATTTTGCAGAATTTCAATTAAATGCTTTGACATAATCTGTCAAATCTGACATGTCAATCTATTATACACAAGTAATTGAAACAAAAAGTAAAGTGCATCCCTCGGTACAAAAATAAAGGCTTTGTGTTTCACACCCCACGGTCTTTCCGCCTCCGAACTGCTAGGAGACTACTGCTGCAGGAGTGTGAGCTCTGCGACCGGGACAGCTGACAGTGATAGTCCGCCCACACACACACAT
>JAPZEB010000014.1:20507230-20517648 GCA_029783705.1 Chaetodon striatus | reverse complement strand
CATCTTCTGTAAACATAACATCTGAATCAATTCAACACATATTGTATGCATTTAAACAAAGTGACAATTCTTATGTCAATAGAGCATTTCTCCATATTACAATGCCATTAGCGCCATTTAAAGACGTGTCTGATGATGTTGCATGCGTGACGACTTCTGGTCATCCAGAAAATGCGAAAAAATTGTGGGTCTTTGAAAAATTGCAGGCCCCCGCCAATATTGTGGACTTTCGCTGAATTTGCGTTAATTATTGCAATTGCAACATTGCGATTTTCTATAGGGACTGTTTAAAGGAGTACCACCTAATTAACAGTGTGTTAGCTTGTTACTGTCACAAAATTGGTCAAATTTGTTGCCATATCAAACTACAAACATTATTAATCATAAATAAACAAGTTTCAACCGTTAAATGTGATCAGGTTTTGGACCTTGTCCACGTTTGTGTCCGAATATCTATAGTCATCGTGTCCTCATGACCTGCTTTAAGGTGCTACACAGCATCTGATACTGTGTAATTACCCTCACTAAGGTGATCGACCACTGCTAATATTCATTCAGGACATTTAGGAATCAAAAACAACCCCATATGGAGTATTTTGACATTGTATTGACTAATTTAAGAATGAAACCGAGGCTTGTTTAAAGGTATACAATGCCGGATTAGCCTTAAAAAACTCAATATATTCACTCATACAGAAATAATTCCTCTCAGTCATGACTTATGACCCAGTAGAAGTTTGTGGTGTCGTATTATTCTGCAGAGACTCTGCCCTCCATCTGTGTTTTCTTATTTCCTTCTTATGTTCTGTGTTTGAGATGTTTAAGGGTGTGTAACTCCACAGCACTCAGGTGAGGTCGGGGCTTTATAAAAAGGCCATAAGCAGCACACATCAAAGAGACACGGCGCCAAAACATGCAAATAAAGCGTGGCAAAATTCCAAACGAGTAATTCTGGAATTGGCTTTTACTTTCACTTTGCTGGCGAGCGTGTTTACAAACCGTATCCAGCAATCCTGCGTAGTATACTTTGAATTAACTGAAAATTGCACGCCTTTTATGACTGCATTGAAGTAAAGAAACTAAAACAAATGAAAAAAGTCAACACTGAAAGTATGGTGAGTATCAGGCGAGAAACTGATTTTCTGCTAGCGCAAAATGTAGACCGAAAAACTGTCAACATCCGTGTGGTAATAATTCCAAGTCATGATTTTCAGAATTGTGACAGCACAGATGGTAAAATGTAACAGGGACGCCACCAGTGTAAGTAGAGCGGGTAAAATACAAATAATCAGTTATGTACACACACCTGCATTTAACCAAAAGAGAGGCATCTGCTGTCTAATGTGGTTTTTCACGTAACGCCATGAACATTTGGTTAGGCCACTTGCAGAGATAGCCTCACACACTGTATTTATACTGTACAGAATACAGTGTGAGATACAGCAGAACTGCTGCAGCATATAAGGGTTAAATGGGTCAAGTGTGTAATGTTGTCATAAACTGGGTCACTAGCTCCAAAGTAGTGCTGTTAAATAAGATTCGCCTGCCTGTATGTTACTGCGAACTTACCTTTCATGAACAGCTGTACACGTAGACAGGAAGAATGCTGGGTAACGGTAAAGTAACTGTTGCTTCCTTAGTAAATACGAACTTAATGATAAAAAGAATTGGCATTCATGCAACAATCTTGGTTGTGCTGCAGTCCAGCAGAACTGTATCATGGTAAGTTATTACAAAATATAAAAGGTTGCTTATGTTTAACATGTTTAAGTTGCTGTAAAAGTCTAAATTTCCCAGAGAGAGGTACCCTGAATAATTTATTTTGTATTTCTTCACCTTAAATAAACAGAAAATGTAACAGGACATTGAATTATATGTCGGTTCCTTTGCTCATTTCAACTGAGGGGCTAAATGGCTGACAATAATAAGAAGCCTGTGGGAGGTCATTTGCAGCATGAATAAAAAAGTAGTGACTAAACTACCAACTAAAAGTTCCCCTCCAGACAAGTTTTAAAGTAAAAATATAAAAATACTCTGCTAAAATTTATATTTTGTTTGACATGGTAAAAGAGCACTGCGCATCAAGGTGGCTCATGTTAGAGGAAACATCAGAGAGATTCAGCTGTACATGTCTGAGCCTCAGTCAGACCCAGACTCAGATAAGGAATCTATTATGCACCCATATCTGTGAATGACAGACAAATCAGGATGGTAAGTGTAGTTAGCATCTTGTAACTGGCACTGGTAACACAACGTCAGTGGTTTTACAACATATAATAATATGTGCTACAATGTTACAGCGTGTTCATATTTTCACACGTTATTACATAATTATAAACCATCAGTCCCGTCAAAGGTGTATTTGTCGATATTTGTACATTAGACGGCGATTGGCTTTTGAATTAGTGACGCACTTATTCTATCTTGCCCAGCGTACGTTTAAGTCTCAGACTTTAGGGAAGTGCACAGACATCGCTGCCTTCAAGAGAAGAATGTGAAAACATTTCTCTAGTGACAAACTTTGCACAGATACAAGTCAGTGTCGTCAAAGTCAGACATTTCAGGTGACATACAGGGTTTTTGCAAATTCCTAAAAAGTATTAAAATGCATTGAATTCATTTATCAAATACTAAGCCCTTTAGTTATATAAAAATATTCAAAATCAATGTTTCAAATGTGCATTGTAAAAAATAATTGGCAACATCTGTTTAAAAAAAAAAAAAATTACTGAATGCCCCTCACGTTAACATCACGTAAATCAGGGCAACAATAACACTCATGTTTTGTTTCTGGCTGGGTGATGAGAGTAGAGAATCCACTCTTTGTTAGCTAGCTGTCACTGTTCTCTGGACGACATGTGGAAGGGCAGATTCAACGAAAGTTGGCTGTTCAGCCAAGATTTCGCTGCATTGCTGAAACAGGTACAAGGCAGTACACACGTTGTATGTCATGCAATAAGCTTTAAAAACTCGACACGATGGGAAACAAGACAGGAATCCGTCATGCAGGGTGACAAACACAAAAAACCCAAGTGATGTTCTATGTTACAATAAATATTTGAGCAAAATTGTCCCTCACTCTAAGTAAGTAATTGCGGGTCGTGTCTGTTCTGTTTGTTTGTTTGTTTTTGTATTCAATTGTAGTTATTGTAAAACTGGTTTTAAATATAATTCCAAGTGGCACTAAAAAGTCTTTAAAAGTCTTAAATCTAACTTTTCTTGAGCTGTAGGAACCCTGATAAACATAAAAGACACTCTATGTTTTCTAATTTACAGTGCAGACGAAGGTTTCTGTTTATATAGATTTACCTTAAAATTAAACTGGGTCTCTGTGTCATGAGAACAACAATTTTTGAAATTGGTCCAGTATTAAGAGAGAGGGCTGCAACCGGCAACAGTGAAACAGGCTACGATGTAACCACTCGGGGAAGGTGTGTACTGTCAATTTACGCCCATTGAAAGTGCTTGTTTTTGCCACTGACAGGCTCACTTTGTGATTTTGAGTCTCTTACAACATTACAGAAATAACCCTAAAGAGAAATGAAACATTTTTCTAACCTTTTGCTTGTTCCAGTTTGTTTTGTGTCTGTGTTGCTAAAGGAGAAGTCTCATTCTGAAAGCACACAAGAGGTGACCTGTTGTAGGAAGGAAACGATGGAGAGCAAGTGAGGGTTGGAGAGAGAAGTGCCAGCATAATTCTTAACAGAAAAGCGAGCTTTAATGCAGCCGATAGAAAAAATCCAGTACAGGCAAAAGTCCAAATGAAAGCAGAACCAAAACTAAACTGAATTCAAATCCAAACAGAACACCAGGCAGGAAACGGAGCAGGTAATGACACCAGGAACAAAGGGGTGAGCACAAGAATCAACATGAGAATTAACACAATGATGGACACAGAAGAACTGACAAAGAACAAAGGGAACACACAGGTATATATACACAGAAAACTAATCACAAGAACTAGACACAGCTAGAGTTGGGGGACACTGACAAAATGATTGAAATGAGGATTAGCTAACAACAAGGTGTGACAGAAAACAGGTGGGAAAACACACAAAAACAGAAGTAAATCCAGACACGACACATGAGGAGAGAATCTACAAAATAAAACAGGAATCAGATCAAACATAAATGAATAACATGAAACACTGTTATGACAGACAGATTGTATGGAGCAGGTAAAAGACATTGCTCTGCCCAGCCTGTTTGACAAGTCGTGCCTGTGCACTATGTAATTTTGCCATAAGATGACTTGAAATGCTACTGTCTTCTTTGCATTACCTAAATCTCCAGGACTGAATATCGCTGAGAGGCAATAAGGGAAAAGTCTGACAAAATAGTTTTCTCTTCTGTCTATGACTTAAGAACAGGTGGAACAAGTGGTTTTGCCAGGGTCAGCTTTCCAAGTTCCTTTTTCTTTTTTTCATCTGTGAAATTATTTGGGGAAACCAAAACTCACCTGGATGACAACACGGATGCTTTTAGTCCTATCTAGAGCATGGAGTCGTGGTGCACTTCAGCCTCTTGTGGCCAAAATGACACTTAGAAAAATGATGCTGACAAAAAAAAAACAAAAAAAAACCCATCCCCGACAAAAACTTTTTTTCACAAACAGAGGAGAGAAAAAAAATAGATCAGACTTAGAAAATGTATTAGATTTTTTTTTTTAGACTTGCCCCTCAGCACTTCCATAGAATTGCTAGTCAAAGGATCTGTTGCCTTTTTTCAGTGCAAGCAGAGCTGAAGGTCTGAGAGTTTGTCAAGGTGGTGAATGTTTGAAGTAGAGAGAAGCAAAAATCAATCCACCTGCAATGTGCTTGTCCTCTCCAATAAAGTAAAAAAAGCTAAAAAAGTATATAGGGAGTGCAGCCTTACTGTAAATTTCAGACAGATTAGAACGGTCTGACACAATGTAGAGACTACATGGTGTACCTATCACCTTGACCACACTCCCCATCATTTAAGGTAATTACATTGAAGTATCACTATTAATTTCTCCATGATATATTGATATTTAAAATGCAAGCTTAGCACCTTTAACTGGCTTTAAATATTCAACACATTCTCTTGGATTTCAGACCTGTGATTGAGTCACACTAAAGGAGGTGATAGAGAAGCAGAGGATCTAATCCTCAGCGTCTCCTCTTTTCTTCTCTTAATGATTTATTGATGACACTTTGGATCGACTCCAGCCCAGTTTAGGGGGCAGCGGATGGAGGATGGGGTGTAAGGATGGAAGAGGAAAGGTGAGGGTGGTAGAGATGTCAAGAGGAAGAGAGAGAGGGAGACAAAGTAAGAGAGAGAGAGTAGTAGATGAGATGAAAGGGAAAACACCAAGGGAGGATACTGTTCAAGAGGCAGGTAGAGATAAAAGTTAATGTACATTTTATCACATTAATCAGGTATTTGTATTTGTTATTGGCAACAAAAGTGGGTATTTTTTTAATGACAGGTTGAAACATTTCTGGGCCTGGTTGTGTCAACGAGAGTGGGTATTTTTTAATGACATGACCGGACATTTTATGTTAGTGGTGAAAAAAGTGAGTATCTTTTAACGATATGTTGGGACATTTGTAGTAACGTTTGTAGTGACTGAACTGGTTATTTTAAGCCAAAACATAATGTTATCCTTACTCTATGCTTAAATCTTTTAACATTTCCACTACATTTAAAATGTACAAATTAAACATATAAAACATACAAATGAAACATATCTGTGCAGCTATGTCCAAGTTAATACGTAGAGTAATTTGAGTGTACTGTATTGTGTGAGTTAAATGGGTTGCACCATGCGAATTGGTTACAACATAAAGTTAAAATAGGACTTAAAATTTGTGAATTCCTGAGAAAGTTTTACCTAGAAAAAATATTGCAGAGAGACTAATGATAGAAGAGCCAAAGTTTTTTTTTTAATATAGGGGTCATGTTACTTCAACATCCCTTTACATTTATGATAGCAGTGACATATACTTGAGGTATTGTGCTGCACAGTTCCTGTACTTTATTCATCGGATCAGACAAGGTCACAACTGTGATGTTATGCTGCCTTCACTTGATTTGGGAATTGACAATTGGCTAAGCCCCACCCTTTCAATGCAGACTGGCCAATCATATTGTTGTGACCTAAGCCTTAACACGTGGTGTCATTTGTTGGGACCTACCTCATAACAGGCCTTCAATTAAGTATGCAAAATGGCTATCGGGAATAATTGATAATTATTCATAATTAGAATTGGGGAAGGGCGTAGCAGGCCCTCCTACCTACGTCCTACCTTGGTCGAGGTCCAGGACAAAGAGCGGGCCAGTGGCTCAGGAGAAAAGAGCAACAAGTCTGGTGGAAAGCAGAAACTTCTCCTTGTTGGCTTGTGACATCACAGGGTCGCTTGTCCCTGTGATGGTAATGTCCAGTCGAGTTTGAAGACTGGTCTCTCACTTGGGTGTGACAATGATCCATCCTCTAGAGAAATAGCTGTCCTTTATTTGAAGAACAAAGAACATATGTTCTCGGCTACCATTCAAGATAGCATGACCTAGAGGAAAAACCTTTACATGTCCAGTTTAGATCTAAACAAATGACAAATCATCTGTGGTCCAGGGAATCCCACAATATCATCGGCCAGCTCAGACAAAGGTCCGACAACTACATGGGCATGCTGCATCGACTCTCATGCAGTTGTTTTAGATTTCCTTCATTTTCAGGCTGGTTTTGTGGATTTCTTTTGTCAGTTTGACGTCCTGGATATATTCTTCAAGCACATTTTGGAGACCCCCATGTTTACTTCTCTCTGAAATCACTTTGTCATTTTTCCAAAAACTTCAGTTAATAAATTTTCATTTAGTTACAGTGTGGGCTTCACGCTAGCTCCGACAGCTTGATGGACCATCACAAAAGGGCAAGGCTTAGCATCAGGTCAATGGTGGCTTGCACCCCACATTAACTTGGAACAGTTCAGGTGCTGTCTGTGACAGAAAATTTTATGCCAAAATGGACACTTTTGCTGATGTTGTTTTTATTTTTGACCTTTTGTATGTCAACAAACCTCATCATAAAAAAAAACAACTGAAATTACAAAACCCATCAAAGTACAAGAGAACTGATAGTTGAGTCCTTAAATAGGTTGAGGACAAACAGAGGCGTTGACTCATATATTCACTAGTTCACATATTATAACACACATTACTTCTACTTTGTGTCACTAGTCAGTAGCTAGCTCCTATGCTCTACATGGTTAGCCTAGCTTAGCATAAAGACTAGAGACAGGGGGAAACAGCTAGCCTTGCTCCATGCAAAGTGGGAGAAATACACCTACCACAAACTAAAGCTGAGAAATTAACATGTTTCTCGGTTAACCCACACTCTTCAAGTGTTAGTGTTAGAGAGAGAGAGAAGTGTGGAAAAGTGATGTTGCTGTCCAGAGGAGAGGGAGAGAAAGAGAGAGAGAGGACAAAGACAAGGATACAGCATCCATGAACAATGATGGCCATTAAACAAACTGTCTCTCTCCTTCCCTCGCTCCTTCTCTCTCTGTCTGTCTCTCTGTGTGAGCTTGCACTGTACAGCATCTGGATTGGACTGCTTTATTTTCTTGTCCTGGGTGTCCTTATCCACCTGGATTCTCCTCCATTAGCTAGATTATCTCCATACTACAAGTGGGTCAGCAGATCGGCCATAGATTATTAGTCACAGGGAGGAGGGGTTGGAGGGGATGCTTGAGATATAGAAGGAAGAAAGATAAAGATGAAAAAAGTTTGAGCGGAAGTGTGAGCAGAATATTTTAAAGCTTTACGAGGACACATTTGCATGTAAAACTGTTCCTGTATTATCCACAAAAATTACAATGTGGTAATAGAGAAGAGCATCCTGCAGCCTTCGTTGACTCACCCTGCGTTCCCAAATGAAATCCTGCTTCCATTAGTCATTGTTGGGAAACCTTCTCTGTGCACAGAAAGTGAATACTCTTCAATCCAGAGAATGGACTCCTGTGTTGTGTTGTGCATCTTGTTAGCAAGAATGTAAATTATAATAAAATGAAGTCATCAAATTGCTTCCAACATCCTCCACTAAGAAGACAGGGCAGTCTGTTCAATATGTTACCTGGAGGGCAAAACCCAGGACAAACAAGTTCACAGAACACTTGCTACTGCTTGTAAATCTTAATTGCTGTGAGCACACGGTAGTAATTAAAGATAGGTGTATCAACATTTCCTCCTGTGGATTTTGGCAGCTGGATAGTCAGATGACACTGTGGGTTTCTGTTCCAGTGAAAATGACGCCCTCACTTGTAACTTGGTATTGTGGTCACTAACATGATTAAAAAAAACAAAATTATAATCTCTGCAAAGTGACATCATCTTACAGAGTCTGTGGGTACTGAGGCTCACAGTTGAAGCCTGTAATTTACTGAATTGGCCTGTGCAGCTCCAAGAAAGAAAAGGAAGACAACATAGTGTTATGAAATTTCATCCACTGGCCAAAAGGATGTGCTGCAATTCAGCCCAGCTGCCAGAAAAAAATGTTGGCGTTGTATATTTATGCAAAGCACAGTAACATTACATTTGTACATTTCATACATATTGTATCACTGTTTCTAAAGAGACATAGTTGTGATTTCATGTATATAAGCTGACTTCAGCATCAGGAGGTGGAGGGGATGGTGGATGGCATGACACATAGGTGGGACAGCTGCTAATCTGCAGGCTGCTGTCCAAGACCAACAAACAACAACACCAGTTTTTTAGCGAGCCATTGCTGTTTCCAGCAGTGGCTGTGGCACCAATTTTATTATTTTATTATTTTAAGCCATCACATGGTCTTTCCTTAACCATAACCAAGCGGTTTTTGTGCATATAATTATGTGCATAATTATACATTAACCACATTAACCAAATATAAAGTTTCAACATATCCACTACATAAGAATGTACAAATATTACATTACCCATGGTTTATAGAAATGTACAATGCCAACATTTATTCTGATGTTTGGATTGTGCAATTGGAGAGCTGCAACGATTCGAAGTGAGACATTTCAGGATGTCATTTTGGACTTTTGAAAACTATGCCATTTTTCACCTTTTTTGGACATTTTACAGACCAAACAACTCATCAGCTAATTGAGGAAATAATAGAAATAATCAACCAGTTCTCACTCCCAACTCATCAAACAACATCTGGCCAGTGGCCTGTCTGTGTCAGACACTGCTGTTAGAGGCACCCCTTTGTGGTGGTATGGGACGGGACAGGCAACGGCATTTGTTGATGCTCTGGGCAACTACTGTAATAGTTTGTGAGAAAGTGTGCGATAGTGAAAGTGAGAAAGTCTACACAGGAGGACAGGGAGGGGAGGTGGATGCATCAAGCAAACAGTGGGAGACCAGCTGTTTGCTTCCTGTGTGAAACCCAAAGCCAATTGAGTTATTTTAATAACGACATAGTTTGCTAGAATGTGTAGCATACTATGCTTACTTAAGTAACAAACACATTGTTCTGGTAAACCATGATATTTTTTTCTAAATGGAACCACGTTCTTTAGTTGCCTAAACCTGAAGAATTAAACATAAAAACAAAGTTTTTTTTTACCTGTATTCTAAGTTTATTTTGAAGAAGACTGTATGCAACAAACAGAGACTGTGAATTTCCAGTGAAAACAGAGGTAAATTGTTAATGGACAATGAAAATTATCATCAGTTGCAGCCCTGGTAGGCTCTGTAGAGGCGAATGATATGTTCATTCATTCATTTTCTGTAACCTCTTACCCTGTTGGGGGTCACGGGGGGCTGGAGCCTATCCCAGCTAACTTTGTCTGAGAGGCGGGGTTCACCCTGGACAGATCACCAGACTACTGCAGGGCTAACATATAGAAACAAACAACCATTCACGCTCACATTCACACCTACCGACAATTTAGAGTCACCAGTTAACCTAACCTGCATGTCTTTGGACTGTGGGAGGAAGCCGGAGCACCTGGAGCAAACCCCAGCTGACATGCAAGCTCAGCACAGAGGGGCTCCCCCTGGGTTTGAACAAGGAACCCTTTTGCTGTGAGGCGACAATACTAATTAATGCACCACTATGCAAATAACAAACATCATAGGCATGTGTATTTTATAAGTTGTTTAATGTTTCACACAGCATTTAACAGTATTTTCAGAGAACACTGGATTCTGAGCATGTGCATCACTATCAGGTAGTGTCCTCGTTAAGATATTAAATTATTAAGAAATCTGTAAGGATACTTTGAGTAGTTTTAGTTGTCTCTCGTACAAAAGTACCACTAACACAAAGGTTGACATTGATAATTTATTTTTAAGAGCACTTTGCTAAAATAAAAAGCTCCTTTATTTAGATTGATTTGAAGTGGCCGAGGTATCAGCGGGATACCAAGCTCTGCAGTTATCAAATAATAACACACGTATTA
>JAPZEB010000014.1:20487017-20507130 GCA_029783705.1 Chaetodon striatus | reverse complement strand
TTAAGTTTGATTTTGTTTGACCTGGGAACAGTTGGTTTGAGTTGGACTACTTTATATGCAGCAAAGACACAGTCACATTTTGCAAGCATTTTTTTGTTGACATAGTTTGCTACAATTACAAAATAATGAGTTTCCTGGAGGGAATGATAGTAAGCATATAACTTTATTACTGTTATGTATTATTAAATATGTGCTGCCCTTACAGATGTCTTCTGTTTTTATTAGTTTTATGCTAACTGCACCTCCTTCCCCATCTGAGCTCTAACAGAAAATGGAGGAGAGTGCAACAACAGGGTCTAGTAGTTACATTTCCCATTTGGATATGCCAACTCTGAAGTGTCTGTCTGCAGTGACTCTGAGCATCACACTTAATGGAAACCCTATGTACGAGTGCAGTTCAGTAGCTAAGACATCTGACTTTTCTGCTTGGGGCAAGAAGAATTCCCTCACAGTATGTGATTGTTGCAAGAGAAAGAGAGATATTCAGTAATCAAGCATGACTGTGAAGAAGAAGTTGGTTAACATTTGGGTTAGATAAGCAGCAGAGTGGGTTGATGGCAGAACGTGTTGCTGATGAAAGGCTTTCAATCTGATTCAGCATGAAAACACTCCATCTGTCTGTTCTCTGTGGTTTTTCCTCTCCACACTTCTCAATAATGATACTACACTTGCTTCAACGTTATCAGTCTCTCTTCATTAGCTGGTGTCCATGCAGTCTCCTAGATTATACGTGTTGTTTAAGCATGTGTTGTAACATAATGATTGGTAAGAGTTGCTTTTATGGTGCACATACTGTTGCACTTTAACAATAAACTGTGTACACAAAACCACCTCCTAAACACACACACACTCAAAGAGCTATCCATCACTCACAATCTATTTGTTAAGGGACATCTAGTGTGACAGCTTGCTTGTCACTGATGTGGAGGCGAATAGAATGCAGGCAATATATGACTAAAGGAATATCAGTGAAGAGGACAGATGACTTGGTAGTTCATAATAAGTGATAAATGACAGATTAGACACATTATGGTGGAGGAATGTGCAGTGGTATAGCAGCATAATCCAATAATCCAATAACATTGCAATTTAATACAATAATAAAGGTGAGGTTAAACAGGTATCATAGCCCTTCGATTGTGGATCAATCAAATCAAAACACTGCTCAAATGCATTTCTTAATATGTATAATTATGACTCAGTATTTCACAGATAAACAATTTATTACCAGGGTGTTAGTGTTTTGTGTGCAAATATTATGTGCAAAATGAGAGCTAGCTCTGTATGGAAGCAATCTGTTTTCTTTATCAAACAATAAATAAAACATTTTCTCACTATGGTTGGCACATTTAAGAATTAAGTGTGAGGACAAAAAGATGGCAGACATTATTTTTCAGATAAGCTTGCTAATAAATTGTGGGGAAAATTGGATATTACGGTAAGAGCTAAGTATTAGACATTAGCTTTATTGTATTTATCTAAATACTGGTGTTATTCAGTGAAAAAAAAGTGACTTTTATTGAGTTTAATAAGTAGCTCAATGTACTTGCTTCATGCTCATGTATTTTTAAAGGGGGGCCTTTGGAGTTTTCGAAGGTGTTTTTTTAAATTTATTTTATTTTTCTTTGTTTTTAAGAAACGAACCTATGCTAGCAGTTTTTATCTGGTTTCCACAAGTTATGCAAGGCTAAATGCATCCCTGACCTACCTTCAGAGGATAAAGCTATTGTTTGTTCTCTTTTGGCCCTTTTAAGGGCAGAACTAGCCTTGGAACCACAAGTACTTGCCAGCTTACAGTTCATTTGCCCTGGCAAATATGTCTGGTCCCCCTTGCATTCAGACAGATTTTCAGCCTACCTAGCCAGAGTCAGACCAAACACCACCATTCATCTATTATAGGGCGTGTTTTAGGCAGTGACTGACAACTTGTGGAGCCTTCACATTTTTCCTTGAGTGATGACATCATTTTTGGCTCACGCACTCTCATGCTGGGGACATTACAGCGAGTATAAACCTAGCTTATATCACAGCTAATCTCTGCATGCTTTGGTCTCTTACATTTGTCACACTCAGCCCTATATCACATGTTCCTTTGTTCTGATTGGTTGTAAGTCTATCCAGTTGCGTCCAGAGGCATTATGATCTACAGGGATTGATAACGCCTCTTGGAAATCGAAAATAAACTCAGGGACTCAGACTTCTTGCATTTATGCAAACTATTGCCTTTTTACACATTCAACATTAGCAGTCATTTGGTGTCAGTATTTACTCTCCTTGTAGCTCTGGTTTGGTCTTCACCAACTTCTAAAGGAAGTTCTTTAGCTTTTTAGCTAGCTGCTAAATGCTCCATTATGTTCACCAGCTAGTTGCTAACTTTGTCTTTCTGCTGCTGTACAGGTAGTGTAGAGTCGCTTCACTGAAGCTTATATTAATGAAAACAGCTGCCAACTGCAACTAAAAACACGGTTGATGAGAGAGGAGTTGCAGGCCCAAAACCAAAACAATCCACTAAAAGAAGCTAAAACTGCAGAATCTGGTGTTTTGTCACTGAGACCCCTTTGACATTACACACATTATTTGTTAATGTAAAAAATCAGCTGTTGAAAGCATGTTCATGGAAAATGTGTATTTTTTTGAGCTCTCAGATTGTTGGAAGGTAAATTTCTTTATTCTTTGATAAGGCTAGTAGTTCCTCCCATCATAGTGCTATGCTAGGCTCCACACATATTAGGCCTGTCTCTGTATTTTATATTCACATAATTTCCCTTAGTTTTGGCAATTCAACAAACAATATAAGCAGGTGTGTAATTATCAGCTCTGTACATGGAATGATCAGTGGGTATAGCAGTGGATGTGCATCATGTTTTTTCACACATTGAGCCACCACAATGCTGAAAACATTACAGAATACCCAAAGTCATTTGTCAACTTGCTTTGCAGTGAGAATGCCCCAGCTCACCTCATTAGGTATTCATTCGATGCATTTCCAACATTATTTATCACATAATTTTCTTTGCTGATAACACAAACTCCCCAGCCTCAAATCGAGCATGAAAACTGAGGAGACTCCATCAAAATTTGTCAATTCCATTTATCTTTCCTCAGTCTATCCGTCATGATTTGCATAAAAGAACAAAGATGGAAACCCAGCCAGGGAAATGATGAAAGAATACACTTGTGAGTTTTCTTTTATATCTGTGTCTGCCTTTTGGTCCATCTATAAGTCATCCATTTCTTCTTTTTCATCTGTCAGATATAGGGCTGTGGGCTACTTAACAGTATAGCAGTGCAGTAGCTGCAGCAAGACAGATGGGTGGACTGAGTGAGATGGACATGAGATGGACAGACGGATAGATAAAGGCAGACAGATAGAGGTTAGGTGAGGACAGGACGGGTTAAACACTGGACATGGTTCTACATTCCTGAGCTGCCTAGCGTACTTTTCCTAGTATAGCTCCTTCTGGGTGGCATTATATCTAATGTGTGTGTTCCAAGCTACTGTTGCCTTTGTTTTGAAGGAGATGGAGCTGGAAAGCTGCATGTATACCATCCTTCATGTGTCTGGCTGCTTTGGCACAAACACACACATTCACCCTCTGCGATAAGTTATGAAGCTACATGCCCAGAAGAGTGTGAGTGTGTGTTTGTGTGTGTGGTGTTGTGCACGCCATGTATCCTTGGTTTTTTATTGCATGACTTCTACAGTATGAATCTCATTACATTATCCTGTGAGTTTGTCCTTGCAAGGAGGATCTCTCGGAATCAAGATGTATCATATCAGAGTGTGTATGACAAGATGTAAGAGTGTTTTTCGTCCTCGTCTCCGTCCCTGCTGTGTAGATCTGCTCCGTGTGCTTTAGTTTGGGAATTCTCCTCACGCAAACTCCCTCCAAGGTTGGGCCTCCCCCGTCCTCTCCTGCTTCTCATTTCTCAATCCTCCTCCAGTTGCCCTTCCCTGTATGAGCATCATCAACACTGGCACGGACTCTGACGAAAACAGCGCACGACTTCCTGTCGTTTCCATCGTTTGTTTGATACACTCCATTTCTCCTCGGCTGTTTCTTCATTCCAGATGAGGAGAGATGGGTCAGTTTTCACTGAGCGCACCAAACTTCATCTGGCTCTCATCAGGGGCAGCAAGTGTTTTTTGCATGGACTATTTTTCAACAGACATCATTCATCATCCCCTTTTATGTTTGTTTGTGCAGCCCTGTCTGACGAAAAATTACCCCAATATTTGTATTATATTGCTCTGGGGATTTATAGCATGTCGATGGCACTCAAACTTGAGTTTTCCTATTGGTATCCTAATTGTGTTACCATAAATTTCCCATAGGGACTATAATATTCAGCACAGGAATCATGGTGAATTTACTGTATATACTCTATCTCACATAGCCGGATCATCAGACTAAATGGCCATTTTACTCTGGCTTTATTATTCAGTCTGACATTGTGAGCATAAAAGTCATTTCTGTGTGGAAGAGTTTGTTATTTTGATTGCATTAATCACTAATCACAAATAACTGATGTATTTGTCCTTTCAACATCCTAGATGAGGTTAGCAGTAGTGGTTGCTCAGAGCAGTTTAAGTGGGCCTATTATGCTCATTTTCAGGTTCAGGTGTGTATTTTGGGTCTCTACTAGGACATGTTAAAATGCTTTAATGGTTAAAAACACTTCATTTTCCTCATACTTTCTGCACTGGAACAGCTGTATCCGATGGCAAATAGCTGCACTTTCTACCATGAAAAACACCAATAAAGTGTTATAAAAATCAACTGGACATATTCCAGCAGAATACCATCCAAAACTGGGGAGAACTTAGCAACCAAGAGTACATGTTTCCCTGCATTAGCATGTAGCTACATGTAACAGTTTAGGCTATGTTATGTGAACACTTGCAGTACTGTGCCTGGAGCAGATGACCATATAAAGAAACCCAGCACACTATGATGTCATATTGTAGCCAGAGTGGAAAAATCAGTTGTAAACGCAGTGTTTCTGCTCACATGCATTACTTTTACATACATTCACCTCATTGGTTGAAACTTTGGCCACGTTTAACATGAACCTCCTTCATTGTAACTCTATAAATAAGACACAAAATATGGAAAAGCATAACACTGTTGGTCCTCTTCAATATAAAAGTTAGATCCTTGGGAAATGTGCTTCATTGCTTTCTTACTTAGTGATAATTCATATTTATATGGCAATATCTATGTACTATACTAAAATACAATATACTCTTGTTGCTATGTTTATGGCCATTTCTATGGGTTTGGCAAACAAAGATGAAATACCTGTTCTTAATCTTGCCTACAAATGTCTGACTGGTTTGGGTTTTTTGCACTGAAGCCCAGGGTGACGCCTTAAAACATCTGATATGGTCTGACCACCAGCCCAAAACCCAAAGATCTTTAGCTTGATGTATTACAGAAAAAAGTAGGAAATGCTCACAACTGAGAAGCTGGGGCCAGAGAATACTTAACTTATGAATTAATCACACCTATGTGTCATATGTATCACCATTTATCCTCATTGAATTAAACAACTCAATTGGTTTTGAATTTAAAAAAGAAATGCAATGGAGACCCTACATGACCCTGCATAGTTTCTGTCTAAGCCTGACCCAAGGCAGTAGTTTTGGGCCTAAGCCCAATTAAAAACGGGAATTTCCTCTGTAAAAAAAATAGTTTTAATATATTCAAATATTTATTTCAAGCTAAAGTGAACTTGAGTGTTTTCAGTGGTAACAGACATACACAATCTCTGCCATGCATCTCCTCCTACTGAATGTACAGCCTATCCCAAAAACCATATTAAATAGGGGTTGTATAACATTTCTCATCATTAATAAGTGTGGAAGCCGGGATGGGTTGATGGCAGCACAGCCTATACATTATTCAGCCTATACATTATTCATGCCACTACACAGACCATAAGGTTTACATTTAAAAAAAAGAAAAAAAACAACACAGGAAATTGGAGCAAACCTGACCCGTCTTAAGCTACTGGGAATTCTGAAAAATTACAGCCCTACCCAGCATTAATGAGTCGGGCCCTATTGAGTCCTACACATCCCATAATGCAACTCATTATTATCTTTTGGTTAGGCCCTCCCTATCACTAAGCACTAACTTATTAAACTTATTCACAGTAGAACAATGCACTCTTATAATTTGTGAATTAACTTTGACATGTAATTTTGGTGAAGTCCTTTCTTTAATGTTATTTTTCCATTTCCTGGGCTTATAATATTAACCTTTATAGTCCTGTTTTGAATGATAGTTTGTCATGGGGTATTCATATGTCACTTCTTTTCCTTCTGCGCTCCAGAAATGCCTTTTTTTAATTGCAAGTTGCTCTCTTGTAAAAGTGCCACTTGATTCCTTTTGACCTGAATGTCCATGGTGGCCATTACAGAATATTACACAGCTGCTGATGAGATAAACCTGTTCCCAGAGACTGCCAGATACCGTTAACCCCGCGTCTCTCCGCTGGTGATGGGAGGGCGTCTCTGTGCTGTTCTGTTAACTGTTTACCCATTTACCTTCTCTCTGTAGCCCTCAGGCCATCTGTCAGCTCTGTGTACGTGTATGTGTGTGTGTGTGTGTGTGTGTGTGTGTGTGTGTGTGAGAGAGAGAGAGTGTATTTTCGTTTTAATACTACTTTGGTGCAACAGACCAAAAAAGGCGCGTATTGGGACACCTCAAACACACACATTCATTTAGGGAGTTTCTTGCACTGAAGGTGACCAACAGGCTTCTGCACACACACGCACATACACTGCTGGACATGTGTTGTGAGTTTGTCAGACAGACAGACTTGGAGTCAGCACGAGGAGGGAATTCCTTCATCTGCACGCCCCTTCAAGCTGCACATGTGCTCAGCATCTGCTCCACACACACACACACACACACACATAAGGAGAGTGAGTGGGAGACGAGATGACGATAAACACTGATCAAGAAACAAAAAAAAAGGTTGGTTTTTTTTCTAGCATTCCAGTCTTTTAAGCGCTGTCCTTCTAACCTCCCATCACAACCTGAAAGAGCCCTCTAAAGAGCTGCCGGAGAGGCTGTTAAGAGTGTGCACCGTCTCAAGGTTACGAGGCGGACTGATCTGATGCTGCTCTTTTATGTACCGTGGATGCCACATTCTCCTCTCAATGACGAGTGATTCACCCGCTCTTGACGTCTCAAAGGGGATCCACATATGCCGCTTGCTCCTTTGAAGGTCGATCGTGCGAGGGTGCATGTGAATATAAGCGTGTGTTTGTCAGGCACACAAACATTGCGTGTATGCTGCGCTTCATATACAAGCACAAACGCACGCACTGCAGTGTGTGTGAGGTGTTTTTCTAACTTTCTGCTCTGTTAGCTGTAGTTGGAATGAAAGCATATTGTTTGCCAGAACACATGTACTGCAGTCATCTCTAAAGGCAAGAATGTAAATGTGATTCGGGACATTAGAGGATTAATTACCACTAGCCCAGTGAGAGTGGGAGAGCATGTAATACATGCAATATATAATTGGCGACATAACATTGCCCGTACATTTTCTGTGTTTTTATTCCCAGATGATAAAGTAGGCTCTGCTGTTTGAGCTGTAGTAGCAATTAAAGGCTTTGGTTTGTTGTTGCTGTACTTACACATCTTTCTTTCTCTCCACATGTTGCAGGATGTTGGAGTACTCCCTCAACCTGCAGAACGTCAATTTCTCAGCGGTGAGGACGGTTCGCGTGCTGAGACCTCTGAGAGCCATCAACCGAGTGCCAAGTGAGTGCAGACCTACTGGCCTTTCACACCTCAGCTCTCTAACCAGATTCTGGATTCCAGAACACTCTGTCCTTTAATATCGCAACACTTGTGGCTTCCTCTGGAGACAAATACACATCTTTGATCTTAAACTGAGGCCAGACTGCTAAAGATACAGACACTGTGTGTGACTTTTAGGCTGACCATTGCTTTAGGCCATTGTGAATGGCATCAGTGCAAGATTGGGGTGTTACCACAGATAATGTGGTTGTGTGTGAGCTGCAGATGTTGAATCTCTTACTCTTCACAACAAATTCAAAAGTTTTATAAGACTTGATGTCCGTCTATAGTGTGAGCTACTCAAAGGGTATGTTCGGTAATTTTCAACTTGGACCCTATTTCCCATGTTTTCTCGTCACATCTACTTGGGTGGAAAAAGAGTTTATTTCAACCAAACCAGAGAGTGGACAAACAGTGGACAAACCAAGCAGGCTTTTGTGAGTTTTATTTTGTTTCTTTCGACTTTGAATAAAGAGTGTTTTACAATGATAAAATCACTGTTTATTAAAATGCAATTTGGTGGCTTTGGTGAGAGCAATCTAAGCGCTGTTTCTGGTTAAACAAAGAGCTTAAAAAGCTCTATCTCTGTAGGGTTCCTTGCCATGTTGTCTTACTCTGAAGAATAATTATCTGAGTTTGTTAGTAACAAAAAACAAGCAGTTTTAGTGGACTGTAATTAAGGGTGTGAAAAAGCCTTTAGTGGTTGCACTGCAGTCCTCTCACTTAATACTGGACCAGTTTCAGAAATTGTTGTACCCATTAGTCATTTTGACACAAAGTCACGGAAAAATAAGAGTCAGGTTGAAATACACCAAAGTCACTCTATAACTGGGCCTCTAAATAAGCTTGCAGCCTCAATATTTCAAGACTGCTTTGTCTTTGTCATCAGAATTGACAAAGGAATAATGTAAATACAAACAATGTAGTCATTGTAAGATTCAGTGTAAAATTAACATTGGCTCTAAAACATTTAGTCTTTTGAATAGTGAGTCAAAGAACAGGACCAGCCAGAGCCAGTGTGTGTGCCACACACTTGAACCGAGCTGAAATACAGTTTAATCCATAGCAGACCACTTATGACATCATGTAAGGCTACATTTTCTGGTGTTTGAGCACTGGTAGTGTGATGGAACTTAACCACATAGTTATTAGTGGTTGTACCCGTACAGTGTGTAACATCCGTAGCAGACTGTGAGACTACACAGAGACCCCTGTGTGCGTGTGTGCCCCTTGTCAGTTTTTGAATGTGCATTCACTCCCAATCAGAAGACATAGCATCATTACCTTGACAAGGAGTTGTCACTGTCAGTTAGGGATGTTTAAATGTTACAGTATAGCTAATGCTAACAGAAAGGTGTCACACTGAAAGTTTGCAATAAATGAAAAAGTAAGAGATAATTGAAGGGTATAGAGAGAAATGTTCATGAATTCTCCCACAGTCCAAATCTTAACATCTATCTTTATGCTAAATATGAAGCTCGAAACTGCAGTTTCCCCTTGCTTCCAGTCTTTATGAGAAGCTAACTGGCAGCTAGCTGTAGCTGTATATTGACATCCTGCCATGAAAGTGCTATCAATCCTCTCATTTGACGTTCTGTAGGACAGCAAGTGGGCTTGTTAAACTAAATTTTTTAGTAAGAATAATATTCATGGACCAAGCGGCAATGACGCTAACACAGTATTGTTTGAATGGCCACGTGTGAGCAAGTCAATCCCTGTAGACCTCCATGTTCAAATGCACAACTTAACAGCAGAAATAGATATGTCTACAACATGGCACTAAAAACAGTTTAAGTCTCTATAGCTCATTTCAATGCCACCTGTATAACTGTATAACTCACTCAGTGTTTCCCACAAGGGGTGGGGGAGTGGGTACATCAGCAACTTTACCTTTTATATTCTTTTTACTCACTCCCGTCTATCAGTCTATCATACTTCTTAGCCAACCAACACAATGTCATGTGGCAGTAAAAAAGACTGACTTCTTTAATAGTTTGAAGTCAAATGTCACAGTATTAGTATCTAAACCAAACATGGAACTTTAGTAGTTGACACCAAAGAGCCACATTAACTGATATTTAAGAACTTATCACAATGACCGACATGCTTCTCATGATTAATCTGGCTTGGTAGCAGGAGATATTAGCTGTATAAACGTACCTTATCTTAACATTCCACTGCTCTGTCCTGCGACTTGCTTCAAAGTGGTGATCACACAGGTGGATTGAATTCTTACTCAGCACTGGAATGTGGGTCAGGGACAAGACGGTCCACACTTAGTATGCTGCTTTGACTGTGTCTCTGTGTTTTGGATTTCCCCAGACGGTCAGCTTTGGACTCAGACAGATTTATATGCAATTTTCCAACTCACCGAATTTTATTAAAGGACTGTAGCTCATAGCTACACTTGCACACACAGACTATCACACTTGTTCATTGCGGCAAACGCACAAAATCCCCGAGTCGCTCACTCTATCTGTCATCCACCCCCTCCCTTTCTTTTAAACACTCACATATTATCCTAACCCCCCAGAAATGGTTCCGTATTTCACTCCCCTTTTCTTCCATCGGTCTCCATTAGAGTTTAATCAGCACAGATTGAATTTCCAGTGCACACATTAAGGCTTAAATAAATCATAAGCATTTTTATACCCACCCAGCAGTCCACTCTGCGCATTCCTTCTCACCTTGATTCCACCCCCTGCAATGCTTTCATTTAAATACAGACCCCAATTATGTCATTAGCTCCCTCAATTGCTCAGAGGAGATTGCGGACAAACTGAGCAATGATCCCAGGATGTGTGTGTGTGTGTGTGTGTGTGTGTGTGTGTGTGTGTGTGTGTGTGTGTGCGTGTGTGTGTGTGTGTGCATGCAGGTGTTTACCCCTTGTAAGTGCAATAATGGGACATCAACCTCCTATCCCTCAGCTTGTGACACTCCCAAACCCCTTTCTGTAATCTCACCCTCTTGTCAATCTAGCCATTGTAGGGGTCCAGTGCTGCTCATTAGGCCACACACTCAGAGAGCGCACAGCCTCACTCATTAGGCATCCAACCATTTGTCATCCTAATCACAGGACTAATAGCGGCATTAATGTGCGGATGATTTGGTCTGGCTCTGGCCTGCAGGGAAAATGTCATTGGGTAGAGTGGTGGTGATGGTGGTGGTGATGGTGGTGGAGGGGGGTCCCCAAGCGTTTGGTGTGGCTGATATCAGTCTCCAGTCCCCCCTTTATCCCTCCACCAGCCTAATCAAGTCCTGGGGAGAAGCTCGCAGCATTCATCATGACTGGGTGGAGATGTTTATTTTAGGGCTCAGAGTATTTTGAGTCACAGGGAACTGAATCTGAGTACAGGGGTGCTCTTTTGAATACTGTGAGTTAATTTGCGACATGTAAGACTGGATTCGAAGACTTTCTCCTGTTCCATTGTGAAGCAGTTGATGGGTTGTTAGCAAATGGTTGCAAAAGGGAGAAGCTACAGTTTGCCCCTTAAATTTCAGCAAGCACCAGCAATCTGACCTGCCTAATTGGCGATATTACAAAAGAGGTATGGAGTAGGGATGACATAGATGTTGCAACATAAAATGTGAGAAGATCCACAGATTTACATTTGTATTAGTGCAGCGGGAATGAGTCATACTTGTAGGTTACAGTTGCCCTACATTACACACACAGAAGTTGTTATTACGTAGGATCTTCGTGTTATTCTCACAGAGTTCATCCCTGGTCTAAAAGGATAGATTCAGATTTTTCCAATTCTGTCTTAGAGTATGGACAGGAAGGAATAACAGTGACCGATAAATGTATTGTACATAGAGAAATGAGTATTGTTTTGAGACAGACCTTAAAAAAATGTGAGCCCTTTATGTGTGAGTTCTTCAATCATGTGCCACGTCAGCTTCAGCAAGACAAATCATGTAATAGGGTTACTTTAAGCGTAGTAGCTATTTAAACATTTATCTCAAAGTATGGCATTGCCTCTGTTAAAGGTCCAGTGTGATTTAGAGGGATAAAATGTTAGAAATGGATGATAATATTTAGAATTATGTTTTCATTAGTGAATAATCACCTGCTTCTAAGAACTGTTGTGTTTTTGTTAGCTTAAAATCAGTCCTTTATATAAGGTGGGTCCTTTTCTACGGAAACTGCTATGTTGCACTGTCCTTTCGTTTCCACATTGACGTGGCAGCTTGAATTTCGTGGCTTGAATACACATGAAGACCACCAAAGGTTCTTCCACACACATTTAAAAGAAGGGGTGAGTTCAGTTGGTTGCAATCTGTAACCTCACCGCTAGATGCCACTATACACTCATCCTTTAATGAGTTTTGGGAGGTAGTCAGTGCTTTACAGGTGAAAATCTTGACCTGATGGTGGTGCTAAATTAGTAGTCAGGGGATCCCCAAAGTCTTTTTGATTCAGTCTGTTAGAATCGCTGAAGTCTCTACCAAATTTTATGCCAATTCAGTTTAAGGGCACGGTCACATGAGTAGGGTTGCAGCAGTATACCATGAAAACATAAACTGTGGTTTGAAAATTGACTGTTAACATGCTGTTTGCATTTGATCATCTAAGGTACTGAAAAAAAAATACAACCGGATGGAGAATCTCACCTGCTCGTGCATCTCCCTTCCTCCTTGACTGCCTGTCAGACTTTTCACACATCCATCCAAAAAAGGTTTAAAAGTTTCAGTAATAATAAATAGTTTGTTCAACCCCAAAAAACCCTCTGTTTCCATTCGTTTAAGGGTCAATGTTACTAATAATAATAATAATAATAATAATAATAATAATTGTGGAATACTGTATACTGTCATACCATGATATGTTTTTGAGTCCATTTGTACCATTTGTACCATGAAAATATCATACTGTTGCAACCCTACACATGAGTGAATGCAGGCGAGTGACCATCACCTGCTGAGGTAATATTTGTGCTGAACATGGACAGTGCTGAATGTGATGCAGACAGACAGCTAGCTTGCTAATAAATACCGAAAAATATCTTATTGGTACATATTCCCTTCTCCTAAATTCCATATGCCTGTCTCCAGACTCACTGCCAGCCAAGCAGCATCTATAATGTAGGGCAATTTGTATATTTTTTCATGGCCAGGATCATGTATACAATATCAGCTGGTTAGACATAGCAGCAATCAATGTCTCCTCCACACATATTCTTTGCTATTTGGTGAGGCTGCAGCTTTGCTGGTCAGAGTTCACCAAAGTTGAACTCCATGCAATGCAAAGATGCGAAATTGCTTTGCCACCGTAAGCAAATATTTTATTTACCCCTTCACTTGAATTTAATGGTAGTGAATGGGAGGTGATTATTCACCAATATTCATTTTGCGCATATGCAACCATGACCTACAGATTTTGAGATGTTATTCTCTAATGCTGTGCTGCCAGCATGCCTGAAATTCCACTGCTGTCCCACATCCCCAGATAATTCTAATCCAGTGTGAACAGGTCTGAACAGTTACTCTCCGCATTAGCATGAATGCTAATGGTCCTAAGCTAGTGTTCAAGGCTCAGGTGTCAAGCAGCTGAACACTCCACTGGTTGACAGAGAGCTGCTTGGCACATGAACAGCAATTACTGTAATGCAACGAGCATCCAATTTATGTAATATAGCTGCTAGGTAAATGAAAATATATTTCACAGCACAGGGTACTAGAAAGCACAAATAAACAAGCTGTCATCAGTATGGATGGATTAACTGTCCAGAATTGATCTTCAGGTTACTGTCGTGAAAGAGAAGCTGTCAGTTTTAACATCATAAATCCTAAAAGAGGAGCCAATGTGTGTATTAATCTTTGTTTTAGTGAGGGCAAGAGAAATGCGTTGTCATTGTGTATAGTGGAGATGTAGCTGTATTCGAATATTAAGTGTGAGAGTAGTCTAGTAAATCATAACCTGACACAATGCAGATATAAGGTGCATATCAATGCCAGTTTGAAGCAGAGCCAAGGCTGATATTTGTCTGAAGATGCAGTCCAGACAGTGTTGCTGGCTGATACACACTGTGGATTAAAAGCTCATATCAGTGTGCATTCACAGGTCAGAAAGGTTCACTCAGTCTGCCAGTCCAAGATGGTGTAAACTTTTCTCCAGCCTCTTGGTTGATTTTCTTGTTGATAGTTGTCACTGCTGCCTAGAATGTAAGCCATCTGAACCTGGATCAGCAGATGTGTAAACTGTTAGTACTCACATCCCTCTGCCTCGCTGTCTACAGCCCTACATTGCCCTTTTCTACCCCTTTCCCTGTCAGTTACCTCTTAACTTAAACCTGTATTGGAACAGAAGGCTGGAGCTCATCTTAAAACACACACACCCACTCACCCTCAGACTTGTATTAACGAACACATTGTTCCTGGTGTCCACGTCCTCGGCTCTGGCATTGATTGATGTGCTAACATGGCACTCCTGCCAGTGGAAGTGACAGATACATTTCGCAGGCTTCATCCACCGGCTGCCAACAAAACCAAAAATCTCGGGCTGTACCCACCACATCATCACCCACCATCTGCCACCTGATTGGCTATTACCCTCACGTCCAGCACTGGCCTGCAGGGACCTTGTCCCAGGACTGTCATTGGCTACATCAAGGCAATACAACAACTTGTGGCTCACCTGTGTAGGGGTCTTGATATTCAAAGGAAGTGGCTGGCCACTCCAAAATACAGCATGTTTTCCTAGCTAACAGAAGAGGAGGACCCCCCTTCTCATTCACTCATGGCATGGAATTAGATAAATTGCTTTTGTGAGGTTGTATTATGCATTTGCATTTGAGATGACGATCGCTATGCTAATGAAAAAAGCAAGCAAGAAAGAAATGATGGAGAAACCCAAACCTCTCCTTTTTTCTCCTTTATCAAAGCAAAGGGTGCTTCTACTAAGTATTAAATAAATGCATACTTTTCCATTTAGAATCTATTATGAGCAAATACTACTTTTGTAACCTTGATTCTGCTGCTACAATATGCAAATAGAAGTGAAAAGCTGCTTTAATAGCTTTTAGTTTCAGGCCTCAAGGCACTGAAACCTAGAATACTGACTTTAGAATGCTGAAAAATCATTTTCTGTCTTCTGTTTGTAGGAGTAAAGGTGTCATTGTTATACACAGAGAAGGAAAATAACTTTCTTTGTCTTCAGGCTAAAGTGACACATTTATTTCACTATCCAGCAGACACTTTTTTTTCAAGCCAAACATATTTTTGGAATAGAAAAGCACCACAGGATGATGGTTGCTCACCTGCCAAAACGCCTGGTTTGGTGGCCATGCCAGCCAGCTGCAGTCTGAATTTGCAATTCATTATTTTCCTGCTGGCTTGGGGTAATGTATTTTCCCACCCTGGTTATCGACAATTCCTCAATGCCAAGACCAGCTGGAGTTAAAGAGGAACTCCAACAATCTTACATGTGCAGGTCAGTTTAAAAGACGTGCGGAGTAGTACTCAGCCTGACAAAACATGTACAGTATATAATGTCTTTTGTAGCTGTGGAGGAGCGTTGTCCTGTGGCGTCTGAGAAGATAATCTCTGCCTGACAAACACAGCAGTTGTAAATGTATAGACGTGCTGAGGACATGTAGATTGACAGACAGACATGGGCAGGAGGGGTCAAATAAAAACATAATGCTGTTTGAATCATGCAAAATGTAGGATGCAGGATTTTTGGAGCTTGACCCATACTGCAGACTAAAAGTCAGAATATCTCCTCCTCTGCTGCTCTGGTTGACCAATCTTTTTTATATAATTTGTCTTTTCTGAGTAACATAAAACTTAGACCTATATCTGGCCTGTATTTCAAGTCTTTATGACTCAACCTGACTGAACCCAACTGCCAAACCCAATTCAATACCCAATGTTATGTTTTTACTGTTTTTACTATGTTTTATTACTTTACCAAATGCTGACTGACAGGATCTCGAGGCGTAGCTGTGGGGAGGAAAGGGGTCCTATTTGGGAACCTCAGAATTGCATCTTTGCTTTTTGCAGATGATGTGGTTCTGTTAGCTTCATCACACCATGACCTCCAGCATGCACTGGGATGGTTTGCAGGCAAGTGTGGAGCAATTGGGATGATAGTCAGCACCTTCAAATCTGATAGATCTCTGCCAGAAAATGGTGGATTACGCCCTCTGGGTTGGGAGAGAGTTACTGCTTCAAGTATCTTGGGGTCTTGTCCACGAGTGAGAGAAACATGGAGCGTGAGATGGATCTGCTTTTACACAACACCTGTATTTGCTCCTTTTTGTGCAAGGAGTCTGATCCCAGACCGTCCAAACCATTGCTGTCGTCTCCAGAACCGTTACTATAAATGGTCATTTCAACATCTGCCCAGTAAGCACAAGCTGACACAGCAGCAGCAGCTAACAACAAACACAGAGCCATTAAACAGTACTAACAAACTCACACCGACACCGAAAGGGCTCGACTCTGTCGTTAAACCAATTAATAACCATTAGGTATCAGCGGTGTGGTAATAGCAGTTAGCACTGTTACTGTGTGTGCAGCTCTCACCAACTGTCCCTTGGGAGGATCTCGAACACCTGCAGTGGTAGCTACAACCCATATAGTCTGTGGTGTTGTGAAGTCGGGCGTGGTGTAATTGATATGATTGCCATTTCAGTGTGCCGAGATCCCACCAAAACGTTCGAAAGTATGGCTATACTGTACTGTACTATTTTCATTATTGGTATTAATTAAAGTACTCTGTTGGTATCAGTATCACTTTAAGGGTACTGGTAAAGTAATTTTTTAACAAAACCCAACCTGAATGTCAGGTTCTGCCAAGATTGAGACAGGCAGCAACCCATGAGTCCCCATACTTTAATCATTGAATTAGCTCTTTTTAAAAGGAGGCAGTGATTCATTGGTACCTATTTGAAGAAGGAGAATGTACTGTATCAGGGCGGAGGGCAGTGGTGGTATGATGCCCCAGGGCTGCAAACATAACAGACATAACAGGATAAGACATTAACATGCTCCCACTCTCAGAGTTGATGAGTCTTGATGCATCTTTCGATGCTGTCAGTAAGCCACGTTTGAGCGAGGTAGTGTTGATTGATAAGATAGAGGCAGTAGTCAATAGGTGATTATCGCAGGACGAAAAACATCACACACACACACACACACACACAAGCACACTCAGACACATCTCCATTTTAACGAGACTGAGCCCAGAATAGCCTTTGCATGCTTCTTTATTGGCAAGCCACTTCATGTGGCCTTTTCCCAGTGCTTTATCAAATTGTCACACACACAAGCAGCAGTCACACACACATTTTTCTCACACTCTTACATACACACAGACCTGCAATGCATGCACATGTGTGCTGGTATTTTCATGCATCAGTAACACGGAGTGTTTCATCCTGTTCTCCACGCTTTGTTAGACCCAGTGTTTGAGCAGCGCCTGGTTCATACACACTGTCTTGTACTTCCGCCCAGATAAACCCTAAAGGCAACAACAGCACAATATCATCGACCTCATAGCTCCCTGCATGCTCATGCCCTCCTCCTCCCACTGCACATTGTTTGCTGAGCCTCATTATTGTAATTAAAGAGCTCGCAAGAACGTCCTAGCTTCTATTATTCGCAAGGCCTATAAGTCACCCCTTGACTTCTGCTCTTGTATTATGATGTGAGGCCGAGAGGGAGAGCCCGGAGGAGTCAGGGGAAGGGTGTAATCCGGGGGCTCCTTGTTTTTAAGTAGAGCTGAGAAAATAAAAGACTGATAAGGTTAGATGAAGTTCACTGAAGGAAGTTGTCTGCCAGAAGCAAAGAGTGTCACAGCATAATGCTTGCACTTTGCTGTCAATTCGTACGCTGCTAAAAACAAAAGATCTTGTTAGTTGGATCTCAATATGACAAGAACACCTCCAGCAGATCTTGGCATGCAAGTGATATTTTGTTGTTTAAAAAGAGAAAGATTCAGTTTTACTTGTATTTTCAGTCCAAATTCATTTTCAGCTTGAGTTTTTAAGTCGCTACAGATTCTTAAAGCTTGAAATTTAGGTCTTTGATCATTTGGAGTCGTGCTGAGGTACAGTATTCCCAGATAGCCTTTCAAGTATGCAACTATCTCCCCAACACAGCTGTGATTGTCAAAGAGATTTGAGTTTAAGCTGTAGTAAATTCTGCTTTTGAACACTGTGATGTGTAAAGGTTGAAGGCGTAAATGATCATTCTTTTCAGGGAGTGATTTAGTGCAAATGGGATGTTGTGGAAACAAAAATCTGGGAAAATTTCCAGGCAAACATGCATAGAAGAATGTCCCTACAAACAAGAAGATTTGTATTCATAGAAGAGGTGTCCTCACATCTTTACGCAATGAACAATGATATATTTAAGCGGTTCTACATCCATCATCTTGTGCATGGACTGGTTAAGTTACATGAGCTACAAACATGCCCACAGAACGCCATGTATGGTCAACAACATCCCTTTCAAAGTTGTAGTAGTTTTGATGTAAAAGCTACATCAAAGCTACTGATTTGTATACAAAAGTAGCAACAAAGAAAGATAAAAAAGAAACCATCACAGTCAACAAGGTTAAAGGGGACCTATTATGCTTTCCCTTTTTTCTGACATATGTAAAATGTTTCACCCTAAATGTGGCCTAAGTTTCAAATATTGAGGTAAATGTAATACCTGTGAGCAAAACCTCAACTTCAGACCATTCTGAATAATCTGTTTCCACAAGTTTGTTTGTTTTTTTCTACCTTTGAGACAAGCTGAAGTCAGCTTGTGACGGATGTCTTTAGATAGTCATTTGCTCCAGGCAGGCCACTGCAAATGTTTACATAATGTAGCATGCTAATGTCAGGGAAACGTGACCTTGGTTGCTGATATTGTTTTGGTTGCATGATGTCGATGGTTGCATGATTGTAGAAAAAGCTGCTGAGCTCCATTTCAGTCATTTTCTAGCTGAAAAGACACTGCTACAAGTAGCTGCACGCTAATGTCAGAGAAACATGTAATCTTGGTTGCAGATGTTTTTAATTTTTTTTTCCCTATTTTGGATTACATTCCTGCTGGGACATGATCGGTTGTGAAGATGTGGGTTTAGAGGATTTTATTGGTTATTTTTAACAGTAGAAAGTGGTGCTGTACTCTGTTACAGTCATTCCCCTAGCTGCAATGATGGTACAGAACATGGACTACGGACGCATACGCTGGCCACCTGGGCTTTTTTGATGTTTAAAGAGACAGGTGCCTAAAAGGAGCCCTCTCAGACAGAATAGAGGTGTTCCAGCACAAAGAGTTGACCATTAAAGCATGTAAAAATATTCTAGTACAAACCCAAAATACAGGTACAAACCTAAAAACAAGTGTCATGTGTCATGTTTAAGTGTGGAGATGAACATCAACAAACACTCCTGAGGATTGTGTGTCTGAATCTGTTTGTCCTCGAGAATATTATTGTGTCACCAAGGGTTTGTAGGTATTGTGCGCATGGTCAGGTGTGGCTCTAAACATACACTTGTCAGATCACATTCCATGTGTAGAAATGAGCTTAAGCAGAAGTCCCAGATCCAGAGATCAGATTTTGTAATTTCATACAAACTGTTGTGCACAAAAACAAGTAAACTCACTGGTGCAAATAAAACCAGCAGGTAAAAGGAGTTCAGAGGGTTCTCTGTCCCCTTTTCTCTTCATCAGTTTTCATTTTTCCGCATGTACTCCTCTCTTCGGGTCACATGGCTCGCTTATGCAAAGGCACGTTTCCATTTCAGGGACGTCTAGTCATCTCTGTCTGGAGTCACTGACATGACGCTAGTTACCATCCGCTCGGAGCAAATAAGAAGAGACGCAGGTGTACACTGGCCCTCAACTCAGAAAGCCCATTAGTTCACAGTACACAGATTACAAAGCTGGCTAGGCCCGAGCCGGACCTGGACAGAAGAGCAGAAGAAGCAGACCTAATCTGCGTGCTAACAGATGGCTCCCCGATCACACACAGCCACCCGCCTGCCAGCCATGTTGGAATGGAGTGGCCGCCCACAGTGAGGTTGGAGAGGGCGCACAGGCGGAGGAGGAGATGATTGTTATCGAATATGAAATGTCGATCAGTTGGAATGAGCACGCTTTTCAGGTCGGGAGAGGCTCAGAGGATTGATTCTCTTATCTGGGAGATAAACAGAGGTGATTTAGATTATATTCATGTTTGCCTGCGTCGCTGAATGGAGCGTTGTCCTCATATATGGCTCCCAATAAGCTGATGTAATGTTTGATTTATAGCAACCTCGAAATAACAGTCAGTCTTGAAAAACTCATTTTTG
>JAPZEB010000014.1:20474444-20486042 GCA_029783705.1 Chaetodon striatus | reverse complement strand
CTCATTTTTGCCACCACAAATATTTTATGCTCCTATACCTCGGGCTGAATTGCTTTCTATGTGCCATCACTCTTATTGCTGAATTTCAAGCTTTTCTTATGGTCACCAGAACATTTGCAAGTGAAGGGAATTAGAGGAGAAAAAGAATGCATTCATTACATTTATTGGCCTTAAGGATACATAACAAAACTTTGTTTGCAAGAAAATTCCACAGAGTAACTTGGTTGATTCATTTACTTTTTTTACTTACTGAGCATTCTGCAGCACGGTTTTATTCCTGCTAAACTGTCCAATGTGTTCACCCCCTTTTGTGTGAGATGCATCAAGTTTTTGCTGTAGTTTTTATCCTTTGTGTCTTAAGGTGCACTATGCAGGAAGTTTCTGTTACTGTTTGTAAACTTGGCCCCTCCTCCACACACTGCTGTACGTACACTGTAAGCTACTACTGTAGGAACATTATATTTGTTGTAATAGAAAGGCTGATACTTAAGACAGCTAACTAAGCACCTACCTGTCCAGCCAGTTGTCATTCCCAGGGTGTCAAATAGTGGTTCTTTGTTATGCCCTTCAGCTTGTGATTTTGACGCAAAAGGCACCCATGGCACCTTGATGAGAAATGCATTCTCCCATAATTCCAGATAAGTGTGAAATGGCTCTAAAAGGAAACTGTAATAGGAGCTATTAAGTTCCATACATTGTCACAAAAATTTAAGACAAATTTAGTCAAAACTATGAATTTTGTCGCTTCTGTGATAATTTGTGACATTGATATTTCAGAGGTTTGTCAAACTTAGCTCCTTTTGTATGATAAATGTGGCAAATGATCTGTGTTGTTCTCCATGGCTGCAGCTGTCAGACGAGTGTAAACCAACACGGGGCAGTTTAAGTATGAAACTCTCATTGTGCAGATGTATATCCACTCTGGATCGCAGCGCATAAAACCAGTTAGTGTGCCTCAGGCCTGCTGCGCACACTAATCCCAGCTGCTGCCACTAACTCAGGCACAGCTAAGCAGCATCCTAACAGCTCAGCACATTACACTATGTGGGCAATCACTTGAAGGAGCTGAATGTGTGCTCTTGTGTATGTGTTAGCCCAGAGTCGGACGAGGGATGTTTGTGTGTGTGTGTGCCTGCATTGCTCAATAATGACCAGAGAGAGAACGATAACGATGAAGTTGCTGTTGTGGGCAGCGAGTCATGTCTGTCAGAGGGTATCAGAATACTCTTTCTTCGTGAGTTCAGGGCAATTATGTTAAACGGATGTCCTACCAAAGAGCAAGTGGCAACAAATGGCCCCAGGCAATGACTCACAGTTTAACTTTGACACGACGCCTTGCACTGGATCGCTTCTATTGAATCATGATATGATGTTTCCCTTATGAACATCGCTGCACCACAGCATTCAATAACTTCTTTCACAGTGTCATAATGAGATATTTTCTTTATGACTCTCATCTCACACTGTGCTTGTATATTCTGTTATGCTGGTAACTGAATATTGCATCCAGTGCATGATGTGGCAGCTATTATTTAATTGAAATATCTTGGAAACAGTGTTTTTCAAGAGTCTTGGATGTCATTCAAGAGTTTCTGTGTTCTCACTGCTGTCACTTTTGCCCCAGCTGGGTTTCACATCCACATCTTTGCCTCTGAGAGAAGGATGCGGTGGAAGATCTGATCCAAACATTCATGTTATCCCACAGATGCTGCTCACTGCCACTCATTCTCCTGTCCTTCAGTCGTAGGCTATCTTTGCTCCCCTCCTCCCTTTATCTCCCTCCCTGCGTCTCCTGGCTGTCTCCTCCTCATTTGTTCTCCATATCTTAGCAAATCTGCGAGATCCCCCTTGTTTTCCATCCATCTGTCAACACCAGAAACTCTCTGTCTCAGTATGTATCCACGTGAAAAAAAAAAAAAAATCTTCTACAAATATGAAAAGTTCCTTATGCAGTTTGGTGTGCCACTCCCAGATGGAACGATATAGCTGAAAGGTGTTTGAGCGTGGACAGAATTGTATTTTGACAAACATGTCCTGTAAATACACGTGTTTCATTTAAGGCAACAAGCATGCTAATATTTACATTTTTGAGTTTATCTGAAGGTGTGCGAATTGAAAGTCTTTCCCCTCTCCCTCTCTCTTGCTCCGTCCTTCAGCTCAGTGTGCTTCCCTCTGTCTCCTGTGTTCCTTGGTGGCTGTCAGCCCAGCAGACGAGCTCTGCCGGCGCTCCGACAGGGACTGTCCCGGCCTCTCCAATTACCCAGAAAACCCCTGATCAGGAAAATGATCCTCATTATTGACGCCTGACTCACAGGGTTACTGCTGGGAGGGTAGCCTGCAGGGACGGAGAGAGACAGAGACATGGGCACACAGACAGAAAGAGAAGGACAGAGACACAGATTATACAGCAGCTATGGATGGATAGATGGAAGGATGATAGATAGATAGATAGATAGATATGACATGATGCACAGAAACAATGATGCATAGATACATACATAGATAGATTAGAATGAGGAAAATCAGTGCATGAAAATAAGAGCAAACTCTGAGCTGCAACAGCAGAGGGACACAGCCAGATTTAGCAGAGGGAGTGTGTGGGCGGCAGGAAGTGTGCGTGTTGTCAGAAACTTGAGGGAACACTGTCCAGAGCTGACAGAATCAGGGATGTACTGTATAAAAGGCGGAAAAAAGCAGGTCTTTTAGTGTGGCGTTAATTCAGAGCAAGCTGTAGGTGTACTGCTGACACTCTCACAGACTGCTAACAAATCTCTGTTCTTCCGTTGGACTCAGGCCTCTTGTGTCTTATCCAAATGTATTTTTATACTTTATTCATTCAAGGAAGGATGCTGCGGAGCACACTTTGTTTTCTACAATGGCCTGTTTAATATTTATGCAGTTACAAATATTCAAACCCACAGCTGACACAATGCAACGACTGGCTTCCAGTTATTATTGGAGCATCTTTGGCCTTCTGTGCCGAGCTCATTAGCACTTTAATACCCTGACAACAGCATAGGATGTTTGCCAATGACTCCCAAAACGACATATATGACCATTAATGGTCGCAGTTTTAAACACACGGTTAACTTTGTAAAAATGTGAGCTTTTAGGCAGCAGAACTTTGAGTTTATGTTAAGGAAAAGATCATGGGTTGGGTTAAAATAAGTGTGTTTGTTAACTAAATTAAGTTATGAATGTAAGTTAACTTACTTTACATACCTGACATATGTTAAGTGCGTTACATACACAGTGTAAGTTGTTACGTAAGTTGACAAAATTAGCCTAGCGACCAACAAACTTTTTCTCTACAAATAGCTTAAAGACTATTTAACTTTTTCTCCTTTACTGTTGGTTTAAGTCGCTGCATCTCCCGAGAAAGCAGCACAGTTGAGTTTCAGCCCGCATGCACATTTTTTCAGCGTTTTTCAAACAGAGCAACTACTAGTTAGCAGAGTGAGATACCTGGATAGGCAGGTAACGTTACGCTGTGTTGGCATTTTTTTACGTATTCTCCCTGAAAGCAAAAATATTTCCACACTGTTGATTTATTCCTCATCGTCTTTGTCTTGGCTGTTTGCCATCTGCTTGCTGCTGTTTGATGGTGGCACTGAATTTCAAAATAAAGGTGTAACCTAAACATGACGATATAGATCAGATGATGATATTGGATCATTAATCACTGAATCAATCATAGATCTAGATCAATGGATCATTACACCCCAAGTGAAAAGTAACCATAATGTCCCTGATGGAATGAGCACTTTACATTTTTAATTGCTCGTAAAGTTAGCCAAATGGCTAACAACAAGCATAGGCTTTTACTTTAAAGGGGAGCTGTACAGATTTTACACAACAATGTGTGTTTACAGGTTTTGATGAGTACAACTGCATATGTGAAAAATAGTTGCAAAACGCCTTTTGGGGCTTCAAAGGTAGCTTTGTGAAATCTGATCAACATATTGCTGCATGGATTAATTTTTGTAGGCCAACCCAGAAGTTAGCATCACCCTGGTTCCCTGATAAAAAGGAGAGGGGATTTTTTTCATGGGATTTTGGATTGTTGCATAAAATAAGATACATGACCAACAAAAATTGATGACACAGGTTTTGTTTAGCAGGATACTCTTCACAAATGAACACCTCTTTTATGATTTTTGTGGTGTAAATGCATTTGCCAGATGTAAAAAACTAACATCAGGCTATAAATTAACTGCACCACAGTCGCATGACTTCTATGTCACAACCACTGAACTTGTGGTTGATTAAAATTTAATGTCCCTGAAAACCTCTATAGTCTCATTTAGCCACTTTACAGCAACCCCTTACCTACAAGTAGAGCTGCAAAATTCATGAATAGAGTCTTTTTATTTTAGGGTATTTTATTGTTTTATATTATTTCATGTTGTAGATGAAATCATGAAAGTCTCCCAAGCTTGAGTTAACAACAGACCTTACGTCAGGCATCTAACCAAAAACTCAAAAAAAGCCACTGATTTCGAGATGAGGGCACTAATGCTAACTAATTCATGGGTTTTAGGACTGCACAACTCTGTTGCCTTAAACTGTCACTTGAGAGAGCAAGGACAAGTTGGAAAAAGTGGTTAAATTGTGCTCCAAGATCACTGGTGTAACTTTGAATAACCTTCACTATCTGTATGAAGAGAGGGTCACCTCTAAAGCTTGGTCTGTTATCTCAGACTCTCAGCATCCCCTCCATGTAGAATTTCGGACATTAAAGTTTTACTTTACCTTACCTTACCTTACCTTACCTCACCTTACCTTACCTTAGCAGTGGATATCACCCTCCTCTCTTCTTCGGGCTAGAGACTTGATGCAGCAGCAGCTGCTTCTAGCATAAGATCTCCGGCCTAACTAATGGTGGCGGAGTTGCAATGTGGTTAATGTAGGCGCTAAATTTTGATAAGGAAGAAGAATACTGTGAATAAAAAAGATGATATCACTTGTTCTGCTGCATGAATTTTGATCCTCTTCTTTAAACTCACCATCATCAGGCTGAAAGCGTTATAAAGTGCAGTGCTAAATCATTGTAGTACTCTTTTAATGCAAGCTACTTGCTTGATGTCATTTTCATTTATTAGTGTATTTATTTATTTATTAAAAAAAAAAAGGCATCTGCTCGTGGAACAGCGTTTCTATTAGTTACACCTTCACCACAGTAGCAGCACATGTTAGTAAGAATCATTACATGTCCGTGGGAAGTGGGATGTGGCAGTGGAAGCGAGTGACATACTGTTTTTATGAGTCGAACAGCAGCAACATAATCAAACAACTGCACATTAAACTTTGTGGCATACGCCAATCTGCATATGCCACTAGAGCAAGACTGGAATACAGTCAGCCACTTTTCGATTTCAGCGCCTCTCCTTTATTGATAGGACCTTGTGAATCTTTATTTTTCAAAAACCTTCCCGCTGGCAAAACGTCCTCCTGACAAATTAATATGGTGAATCACTTCTGTTTGTCAAGAGCCGGACCCCATATTGTTTACGACTAACCCACAGCACTGCTTTTCATCAGTTATAATGAATGACCCTGTTTTGAAAGTCACTCATTAAGCTGTTTAACTAATATAAAACACCGGGAGGCTAAATTCACTAGACTGATATGCAGTGGGCTGTTATTTTTACCATGTATCATTATTATTCGATTTTTATTAAACTGTTAAAAGTGTTACAACATCAGCTTGCAAGTGTATAATGAAATGATGAAGTGATTGATGAAATGAATAAAGAAACTGAATTGTGCACTTGTGCACCTGAAGTGTGTCATAATAGGCCAATGCGAGCGTGAATGGTTGTAAATGGAGTGGACTGGTACTCGTATCGGCCAGTGTGTTTAATGAAATACCCAGCACTGAGCTCTGAAAAGGTGTTGCACTTCCACTTGTAGTTAAAAAGGTTTGATTTTTCATTCTGACAGTAACATACACCTAACCTGCTCGTATCTGCTGCAGGTGTATCAGTAAACAATTATGTGCTGCCCAGCTGTTTGACATTGTCCCTGTCTCCTCTCTCAGGTATGCGTATCCTGGTGACCCTGCTGCTGGACACCCTGCCCATGCTGGGTAACGTGCTGCTGCTGTGCTTCTTTGTCTTCTTCATATTTGGCATTGTGGGCGTCCAGCTGTGGGCTGGCTTGCTCAGAAACCGTTGCTTCGTGGAAGACAACTTCTCTTTGTGAGTTTCACCTTTACCAATCAATATTTTATCTGTGTATTCGTGCCAGTGTATGTAGAGTGTTTTAATTGAGTAACAAATTACTGTAATTAACTGTAATTTTAGATATTTGTACTGACAAGAAAATATTGTACTGCAATACTACGGCACAATACGTTTATTTAAAAACTGTAGTAGCTGCTAGTTACTTTTAGCCATGTTGCCATAATAATATGTTAGAAGTGTATGTTTCTGCAAACCATGGATATGTTACATTTGAACATTTCATGTGTATCATGTCACCATTTCTAAAGTGATGCACGTCAGATTAGATGTATATCAGCCAAGTTTGACATGTGGGGGGGGGGGGGGTGAGTGGCCTGATACCTAGGCGAGTGGAAAACTGTTAGAGACCAACAAAACCTGGTGATTTTTAACAACACATTCTCACTCCGACCTTGTCACATATTGACGTACTTGGTCATGGACTTTCCACGTCCACACACAACGTGAAAGGTACGCTGGGTGTGTTGGTTGTTGACGTTCTGGGACACTGTGTCAGGTTTTGCCTGTTACATGTATTGTCTTCTTTCAATATACACTTCCGTTTTTACAGGAAATTTAACTTTTCTATACAGCCTCTTTCAAAGTATACGCACTACATTGATACAACACCGTCTACTGATTTTTAATTTTTTTTTTCCTTTAACAACAAACACAAGGTTGGGTTTAGGCAACAAAAAAACACATGGTTTGGTTTTGGAAAAAAAGAACATTATTTGGTTTTAGAATCTTACGGGATGCAAACACCGCTCTCTTTGGTGAAAGTCGGTGTTTGTTGGATCCATCCACCACCCCTCCCACTTGCCCCACTTGGACATTTGCCGCCTTAACTCTCATCCGTGTCCCACCACATTTCCCCCTGATGCTGCCAGGTGCCGTTAAACTATAATGGCAACCATGCCATATCATGCTGACATTAAAGGATGCCTTTTCTCGTTTGTTTCTATGCCACAAGTCACTGCCCAAGTGCCGGATTTTGCCGTCTTTGCGATGAGACCGGGTTCTTTTCAATAAGATGTCAGGAAATTTCCAGCCATGTTTGTGCCAACAAATCCAGGAATGTTTAAAAAGACATAGGGATATTTCCAGCCATGTTTGTGGCAACAAAACCTGGTATTTTTTAATGAGGTGACAAAACTGGGTACCAAACTTTTATGTATTCAGAGAAGCTTCAGCAATGCTTTCTTTGGCTTGGCTATTTTTGTCCAGAGGTTTCACCATTAGCTCTGTGTGTACAATTCATTGTAACTGTTAGAAGTGATGACCAAAGTTGCCAAAAGTTTGTTTGACCAAAGTTTTAATCAACCAAAATTATCCTTTAAAATGGTCAAAGGAAGATACTGAAATAGACACAGTACATCAAAACAAAATTGCTGTGAACAAAATGTGCATATACTCTCTGTTTAAAAAATATTCAGGCTGCTATTGGCCTTAAAGAACCCATATTGATAAAACTGTTACCAATCCAAAGATGCACAAGGTGACTGCATTAATTTAATATTAATAATAGAGCTGAGATAAACAACACAGATGAGATTATAAACAGGTCTACAGGAGACCAAGGTAAACTGTGGAGTAAACCTTGACCCTGCACACTGAACTGGGTCATAAAGTCAGTGAGGTTAGTGATTATAGAGTCTCATCATAATGATAAATGGGACAGCGACAAGCCCTGGAATGATAAGAAAGACCCCATGGTATGTGGAACATGGGCACCCATGACTTATTCATGCTCACTGCGTCATCCTGGCTTCATTACTCTATATAGGATTTATGACATCTCCCAGCTGTAATTTAAGTTCATGCATAATGGCTTCTGTGAGCTGGCAGTTTTTTTCGTCATCATCATCAATTTTTCCTCTTGTTTCTGGAAGGTCTCAACATCAGATGAATGGCATATAAGCCTGGCTATATGTCCAAGGTCATAAACATATCTGTTTTTACGGCTGGGCCAATTTCTCTTGTAATCATATCGCTGATACATATTTTAATGCTTTAGCAAAGTAACAGCTGTTAACTGGGTTGACAGTGACTCTTTATTAGGCTGATCGAGAATATGTGAGAGCACTCGGTAGGAGCCACATCCCGTGCGTCATTTAAGGGTGCGATAAATCAAATGTGTTTCTTACTGAGCTCATCAGACCAATAAATGCTCCTGTAGATCATCCTTAAGTGTGAGACAGCCTGTAAGGATGTATAAATAAATGAGTGTGAGGTGGTCCTGATGTGGGACTAGTCTGGTCACTCAAAGTATTTGAGCATACTATGCAATTAATAAAGGCCGCCAGCTGAATGTGTGATTACAGACAGGCCAGATATCACACATAAACCAGACACACATACCAGTTAGTCCAGACAGAGTGCTCTGGAAAATATGCCAAGAGGTGGTGTGGCAGGCAGACAAACACAATGCACACAGGGGTCTCCCCAGCCGTTTAGCTGCAGGTTTGTCAACACAATTACAGCTGGCTTCACTGATTAGTTCCTCCTATCTGTTGGAAGGAGCGTTAATCAGTGAAATCAGCTGCTGTAGGATTTGCATGGAATTAAAACCTGTAGACTTTGGGGCTGCAGTTGATCCACTAAAAATTACATCCTGTGAATGCCAAAATCCGTAGGAATCATTGCCTAATATAAAAACATTCAGCCATTTTAACTGCCGTGACCTGGCAGCAAAAGCAGGTTGTAATGCAGTGATGGCAGAGGGGCAGAGATGGTTCCCTGAGGAGACTTATGTCACTGTCTCTTGCAAATTTTCTAAGGACAAACCCACATGAAGAACAAATGTTTTTAGCTTTTATGCTTCCCTAACCTTGTGCCCAGATGTTTTGTGGTTTCACAACATGTAGCTTCTTGTATTTTAACATTGTTTGTGTGAAATGTACCAGAATATCTGTCATTACTGTTATCAATCAGGTCATTTAATTATTTTAAACAAAGTTGTCAGTATGCCTCAGTTTTGTTGTGAGCACCTGACCTCACCCTGGCCACAATAATATTCTCCTCATTCCAGACCACATATCTTGGTGGCCTGAAGTGACCAATACCTTATAGTTGCTAGTTAATGTTAATGTTTTAAAAAGATATAGCTGTGTAATCTTCTCTACTTGCCTAAATATATTTATCAGTGCACACTTAAGTGTGCCAAAAGTTGGGTGAATGTTCCCATGGAAGTCCAGTGTTCATATTAAATGATGTTTTGACCTGTCACATGGCCTTGCAGTCTGTATCAAGCTGTCCTTCCTTAAATCTACTGGGCCCCATGACAAGTGACACTATTCTCTGGCCCTGACCTAATTTACCTGCCTTTAACTTGTTCTCTCGCCCAAACAAAGAGCAAACGATCAGTGTCTTGACCCAGCCTTATACCTACACTTTATCTGCTTAGGTAAAACCACAGTGGCTGGCCCCTCTGGCTTGTATGATAACTTTGTGTGAATGCCATGGCACACTTAGTTGTCAAATCACCATCATTGTATATCTGGTTCCAGTAGTCTTACCAATAGGCACTACTTAGCAAACCCACTGGTATGACACTTTTCTTTTGACCTGTCATGACATTATTATGGAAAAAAAGAGATTTTTAAGTCATTATAATGAGAGACTTTCTCAAATAATGACTTATCTTAAAAATAATTACAAAAATCTATAAATCTATTTTTATATTAAATCAATGTTTTAAATCATATTGACATACTAACTGATGATTTTGAGATAAGTAGATCATTAGATACAAAATCATTATTTCAAGAAAGTTTATCATTATAATGACTTACAGCACCTTATTTTTATCACACTGGCTGAAATGGGCCTCCGTACATTATAGTATGTCACAGATAAAAAGAAAAGAAAAAAAAAAAACAGCAACAACAACAACACCCCCCATGGGAGATGGTGTGTCTTTCTTAAGCTCTGGTCCTCTACCAGAGGCCTGCGAGTTTAAGGGTTCTGCCCTGTATCTTAGCTGGAATCTGCTGGAGCCACTCTCCCAGTTTGAGGGGGGTCACAACCCCGTGTGCTCAGATTACCACTTGCATCATTGTTGCCTTTACTCCCCACACCTTTTCTAGCTCCTCTTTCAGCCCTTGGTATTTTTCCAGCTTCCCGTGTTCCTTCCTCCTGATGCTCGGAATTGCTAAGTCTATCACCACTGCCTTCTTCTGTTGTTTGTCGATGAACATGATGTCCAGTGTAAATCAGTTGGCTAACCTCTACAGTGTCTTCTCTTTTTTTTTTTTCTCCATAGCCCTTTCTCTGTGGAGAGAGAGAAATACTACCAGACTGAAAACGATGACGAGAACCCCTTCATCTGCTCTCTGGGCAAAGAGAATGGCATGAGAGACTGTGACTCGGTGCCCAAGCTGTACGAGGAAGGAGGCATCCAGTGCAACTTGGACATGTACTCTTACAACAGCACTGACAACACCACCTGTGTCAACTGGAACCAGTACTACACCAATTGCTCTGCTGGTCCGGTCAACCCCTTCAAGGGAGCCATTAACTTTGACAACATCTGCTACGCCTGGATCGCCATTTTTCAGGTAAAACAGCTGCTCACACCCGCAAGGTATGGATGAAGACCTATACCAAAACAGTTTGTGAGACCTAAAATTTTGCATTGAGGCACATACAGGGGGTTGGCTGACATGCAGGCCTGTAATACAAGATGGAGACAAAGAGGGAGAAATAGAGCCTAATTGTGGCTGCTGTATCATAGAAACAGGGCTTACTGGATTAGCAGGTCGCCACAGCCACACCACCAGACTGTGGCTTAATTTTTCCACACCATTTGTTTGCTATCTCCAAGTCATCTGAAAAGCCTTTTTGTTGGAGTGGTTATTCATTGCTGTATAGCTGAGGGGGGTAATTGTTGAGGACGAAAGCCAGATTGGAGATGAGTTCCCCCAAAAGTCTGGCCACTGCTCCAGTTTGCCTGCGTGGGGTAAAGCACACAAGAGAAATGTTGGGGATTAGTCCTCTGCTGAGTGCTGGTATTTGGAACACTCTGGACTGTGAAATATGGTGTATTTTAGTCCCTTTCGTATTTCCCCTTTCTATGGTTTCTTCTTTTATGAGTCGTCTGATCTTTTTTTTTTTTTTTTCTTAGTCTGTGTATATTCCTCTCCTCTGCTTGTGTTCCTCTTTAGGTGATCACTCTGGAGGGCTGGGTGGACATCATGTACTTTGTGATGGATGCTCACTCCTTCTACAACTTCATCTACTTCATCCTACTCATCATTGTAAGTGCCACTTCGTGGTGCCACCAGCTGTGTGTGTGTGTGTGTGTGTCTGGTTTTGTGTGTGTGTGTGTGTGTGTGTGGCCCAAACTACTGGGCCCTATTTCAGAAAGCAGGCT
>JAPZEB010000014.1:20458772-20470063 GCA_029783705.1 Chaetodon striatus | reverse complement strand
GTCAATGCAAGGTGTAAATGCATGCAGAACACATTGCAATCAGAATGATATTTGATCGAATACGCCACATCTGGAGGTCGTTTGGAATACATTTTGATCAGATCTCAGCCAGGTGTGAATACAACCTGTACAATCTCAAGGAAAGTCTCAATCCCGCATTGTTTCCCTTAATCTAGGACACATGTGTTTTTTGACTAGTCCACAAGCTCCAAGTAATGCATAATAAGATCAGACTACAACACATGCAGAAGAGATAAGACAACACTTATTAATGCCAGGTGTAAATGCAAAGGCCCGTGATCAAATGTCATTGTCTAGACATATCCAGATACATTCCTAATACTTTTAGAGATGACACTGAATAACAATGGTAGTTCTAAGGAAAGAAATACAATAATTCAGAGGCTGAGATGATCCAAACGTAGTGACTGCAGCGTTATTAAACTTTTCAATTGTTCTTTTAAGGCACTGGCTGTTACAAAGTCTGCAGTAACTTAGGACAAAATTATTGTTTACTATAATTAAATCAACATTTAACCAAAATCACAATTGAACCTAACCTTAACTAAAGTGCTTCCATTGCCTAAATTTAACCACAGACTGATTGTGAGACAGACAGCAAGCTAGCTGCATTAACATGCAGAACCATAGTACCCACTGCTCACCCTCCCGTCCTTAATGATTAGCTAGCCTTGACCACTCTGCACTGCATAACACCCGGGTCAGGTGGCAGCTAACGTTAGCTAGGGGCACCACTCATTTGGCAATTACAATGAGTGACGCCATCTCAACCCAACCGCAGTGATGTGGAAACATTGTAACTACTCTCTGGTCTCCCTTCAGGTCACACTGGCAAACCCACTTTAGCATCACTTTTAACTCTGAACCGTTACCAGTGTCAGCATGCCTAGTGGTGCTAGTTAACAATGCTAAAGTAGTTTTGTGACTCAAAATGAAGTCATTACTCACCAGGGTGACCAGGAGGGAAGGACCTGAGGGTGGCCACCATGTTTCACAGCAACGTCGTCCTGCCACCAGGACAGTGTTACCAGTGATAAATGAGTGGTGCCCCTAGGTTGCTTAGCTCCCTACAAACCTTGGTGATAAGACAATTACGTTACATCACATTACCTTTTTAAGTAGCCTACATTGGTAAAGCTCATTGAGTTAAAGGAGCGCTGGACTAAAAGATCTCTTGTATTTCGCATCATTCTGCAATTTTTTTTCTTTCACTAAAAATGAACTGGTTAGTTACCTGTTGATGGGTTTTGGGTATCAAAGCTAAATTAACCGAGACTGCACATCCCTAATTGTGACCAACCATCCTTAGCATCCCTGGGACTCTGGTGCAACCATTACTTTTTTTCACCACAATTAATGATTGGAAAAAAGACTTAGTAATTTATATATAAACATACTGTAAATTCTGCATGAGGGCAGGAACGGACAGGCTGTCGGGAGTTTGTGAATTTTCCCAGTGGGGAGGTCTTGTGAGGGTCAGTAACCATTTTATGTCCTCCAACCCTGGATTTATATACCCTTGGTTAACACTTTATATTGAAAACCAGATGTAGTTACAAGTGTATTCCTCTGCTAACTTCACAAAGTCCATCTGTAACTTTCCCCATCAGCTCAATTTGGGCCGTCTGAATGCATTTACCATAAGTGTCAGTATATGGGTGCATACAGTTGTAACATTAACTGATTTGACCACAGAGATGAGAGTGACGGCTGGGTTGACTGCAGTTTATTTTTAGATTGTGCCTTGTGGGCAACTCATCAGCTCCCTGCAGGCAACCAGGCACTCGTGGGCATTGTTTTGGCTACCTTTGATAAGGCATATACTAATATTTGATAGCCAGCCCAGCAATGAAAGTGTTTGTAGAATGTGTACCCAGTGTAATACAATGTGCTTTGTTTGAATATGTAGTGTGAATGTAGTCCGCTCCTGTGGATAGAGTCAGCTTGTTTTAATTTAGTTCGGTGTTTGAACACTGTTGACTGTTTTGCAATCTTGTAACGAATTCTAAAAGTAGGCTATGAAGTCAGGTGTCAGTTATTATATTAGTTCATTAATTGTGGAATTTTTGCCTTCTGTACACATGAGAAGTAAAACCTTGGATAATTAGTCTTATCATTTCACATATAAGCCTAACATGAACGAATCAAATAACTGTTTTTTTAATTAATGAATTGTTCGCTGACAAAAGTGTGTCAATTCAAGTTTGGTGTATCAAATGGGGACCACTTGAAGGCAAATTCCCAGGCTGCTTTGTGTTGCCTGTCCACCACTGGGTGAGGATTTACTGTGGGAGTAGAGGTGGATTAGTTTGCATTGAGCCCTCACTTTCTATCACTCTTCCAGTTCTTTCTTCCAGACACTGTATCAAGAATCAGGTTTTCACATTGCAGTTTCCTTCACATGAGATGATTTTTCAAGTTTTGAGGTGTGTGTGTGTTGTGCTCGAGGCTATTGTGCTGTGTTTTTGGCATGTGTGATTTTGTATAAAGTTATATAACGCAAGTAAAGTAAGTGACACAAGTATTGTGTTTGTGTGTGTGTGTGTGTGTGTGTGTGTGTGTGTGTGTGGGTGTGTGTGTGTGTGTGTGTGTGGGTGTGTGCGTGCGTGTGTGTATGTAGGCGTTTAGAAGGAGTTTGAAGCCTGGCCAGGTTTCATGGGGTTACTTTCGGTCCCTGACCCAGTGCCTATAAACACATCCAGATGCCATCCTCAGCACACACACACAAACACAGGAGGTTTTATAGCTTTCTAGTCTTTGTTCAGTCCTTACTTTTCCTGACTCTTCTCCTTCTCTGTCTGCCCTCACTCCTCCCCTTCGCTCCCTCCTTTTTTTTATTGTGATTCTGTTCCCTCTTCCCCTCTTCTCTTCCTAGTTTTCCTATTTCCTCCTACTCTTTCCCTTTTCTTCCACTGCACTTTCTCCTTTTAATTTTCCTCAGTGTTTTTACCACCGTCTCTTTTGTCATTCTTTCTCCTTATACCCTCCTTCTTGTCTGACTCCTCTTAAGTCTTCTCTCCTGTCTCTCTCTGAAGTGTTCTTTCCTAGTTTGAGTAACATGGATCGTTCTCGTCTCCAGACAGGCTGCTGATAACTTTACTGAGACGCTTAATTGATTGCAAGCCAATACATCCAATAGACACAAGGATCACTAAGCCTCTGTTTGTCTCTGTAACTCTGTCCACATGGAGGAGAGGCTGGGTTTCAATTTCCATACATCCTCCAGCCAAGTTTTCTGCGGAGTTTTGCAGAGTGTGTACCCCATGCGACTGCCACTGTGGAAATTAGGTTGGGACTTACCTGCTGTGTGCAGTGCTGCACAAGTTTAAAATCATCTGCCCTCTGCACTAAGCAAGGTGGACGTATCACAGATGCCATCATAGTTTCCATAATCTATAATCTGTACACCTCTATTGATCTCTGATGGATAGAGATCAACCTTTTTATACTGAATATCATCTGCTAAATCTGAAATGTTGTGTCAGGGGAAAACCTCCCCTTTAAGATATCGTATTTCAGCTCTGTTGAGTTTGACAGCTTTTCGATCAAGTTGGCCCGTGTTCCAGCCCACACGCACACACACACACACACAAAAGATGTGGCATTATGTATCATTCAGCTGCAAATACGGTTGTGGAGTTCCGACTGTGTCTTGAAGAGAATTTGACAAGATAAAATATCCACCCCAATGATTAACTGACGGAGAGAGAAAAATGGGGAGCATACACTAACACACTTAGAATTAATCAAACTTCAAGCACAACCTAATTTTAAAGGCCAGTCAATTTCTCTGCTGGCAATAATCACACATGATTTACTTACTAATGAGGAATTATGCTGGATATAGATGGGTATTTCTGACAGACAAGGACATTTTGTCATCTTGTCATGGAGGTAGAGTTTCTGCAGCTGAGCATTTGCGTTTGCCTGGGACCAGAACTTTGAATCCGCTGACTCTGAGTTGACTGATTGCTTGGCATTGTAACAAAAAAAAAAGTTTAACACCATTGTCAAGCTGTTGTTGAGTGATATCAAGCCGAACCAATGAGGAAATAACAACAGTGGTGACCACTATTAACAAGATAGATGTCGCTATCGAGGCTGTTCTTAATGGACATGTCCTCTCAATGTCCGCTCAGCTTCACTCTTAAAACCCCAAGAAAGCAAGTATGTTGCCATCAGTGTGCACTTTAAATGACTTTTATAAAAAACACACCTTTGAATTCATCCAGGTTAATTTTAGTCTACTTTAATTTTAGAACATTTAGCAGCTAAAAGGTGTGAACATTGGACTTACACGTACACCAGGTAAACAGAAAAAGAAACACTTAATGTGTAAAGTTGAGATAACTGAAAGCGACCCACACACTTACAGTATACATTCATGTTTTAGTGTTTGTAATGATAATGCTTCGTGTGTATCCATGAGGCCTTATGATCATGTTGAATGTGTGCTACAGAAACTATAGGCAGAACTGTGTATTGCATCAACCTGTGCAAATTTAGTTACAGTAAACCTTAAGTTTTTGTCATCTTTATCATTATTTATTTATTACATATCATCATACATAATATCTGTTCAATATTGTGTTTAAAAAATGCAGCTCTAATACTCTCCATAAACAGCTACTGCAATTATGTTGTAGAATCTGTATATGTTTGCAGAATCTGTTGGCAATGGGACATGATTTTGGAGTGTTGTAGTTTCTGTTTGTAGTCCATTTTTTTGTACAAATACTGTTGACCAATCATGTTTTAGTAGGATTAGATAGCATGCAGGTAAATAGCCCGTGTGAAGAGCAACTGAGGCGGAACACATTGGCTGAGTTCTCAGAACCCATCAATGATCATCAGACGATTTAGCTTTTCATTAGCTTTTTTAAAAATGTATCTACGTTAGAGCTGCAACAAATAATTGTTTTCATTGTTGATTAATTAATTAATTGATCAGTTGATTGCTCTATAAAATGTCAGAAAATGGTGAAAACTTTGAGCAGTGTTTCTCAAAGCCCAAGATGATGTACTCAAATGTCTTGTTTTGTCCACAATCAAAGATGATTACTTTACTGTCATAGAGGAGTACAGGAACCAGAAACTGAAATTTGTACTTTATTTTCTTTTTAAAAATTCTCAAACTTCTTAATCAATTATCAAATATATGGCGATTAATTCAACAGTTGACAACTAATCAATTTATTGTTACTGCTCTAATCGGCATTCGTATGCAGTCATCTGTCAACTTCAACTCCATTCTCATGTCTTAAGATGCCAATCGGACAGTAAATACAACGTGTTCTTATCCCTCTCCTTGGCTGTGGACTTTCACATCTCCATATGACTCAGTCAGTATCCTCCTGTGTCTGTCGTCAATTTATGCCTGTTACATGTGTTGTGTCTTTTCAAAGTACACTTCAGTTTTTACAGGAAATGTACAGTTTCTGCTCGGTGGTTGCATGAAGTGTTTTTCAAAATAAAAATTTTAAAGTAGTTTAACACCTTGTCTTTAAGTTTATTTCCTTGTCCAACAAAAGCATGCGGTTAGGTTTAGGAAAAACATCATGATTTGGCTCAACATTCACACAGGAAGTGAACAGCAGGACCTCAGGTGAAAGTCTGGTGTTTGTTGGATTGATCCACCTCCCCTTCTGTCCACCATGGACTTTCCAGATCCTTAAAAAAGGCTGTTACCAGCGTTACAAACAGCCTCCAGCTGGTGCGTTTCAAAGCGCTGCAATAGGTGCCTTGCGTACCTTACACATATGTCCACTGACATAGTGTATTCAATGACTTTGATTAGCGGCCTCTACATCAACAACTGCCACTGCCCGGTGCGTAATATACAGCCGTGAAAGGTGCCTTTACGCATCACGAGTTCTTATGAGAACGGGCTGGTAAACTATAAACAGTGCAACGCAAAAGAAGACTTATCCTAGATATTCGTTATCTGAATATCTGCATGCTACCTCTGAACCTCTGAAAAATAGGCTGTTGCCCACCGAGGCTAAATAATCATCAGACCAATACCCGATGGCTTCAGAGATTGCTGTAATACTTCTCCATGGCAAATTAAGCTTTTAATTTTGCTTTCAGGGAAATGAATATTGACAAGATAGCACAAGACTTGTTACTCTGGGGTTGGCTCACTGGATGAGACTTTGCACCGCACACCCTCACATACATGTACAGTATGAACTGTTGTGACCTGACTCCTGTGATATAAACTGGCCTCTTGAGTAGGCAGACCATAACAGACTCTCTACATCCACACACGTGTCCTTCAAACACAGACGTTGTTACCCTGCAACCCATCAGTGTGTATGGAGCTACAGGGCCTGAACCCTCACTGTCCATGACACATAACAGAGCCCCTCTGTCTGTCTCCTATCTCTTAAACGCACAAATAAGTTCACACAAACACTCTGCTGTTTGGGAAACGGCGCACACATGCTCTCGCTTCGAGGGCAGCAGTAGTGCGGCAAATGTAAATGTGTGCACGACACAGATGGAAGGATAAAAAGATGATTAAACAGAGTGTTGGATAGGGATGACAGAGTGTAAGGACTTGGAGGCGAAAGGATAGAGGGGGTGATGGGTGGAGAGTGGAGGCGGATGGGTTGGACGAGTAAGGAGAGGGTGTCTGCTTTATCTCTCCGCGCAGTTTAAGAGCGTTACCATTTATGGTGGAGCTGATGGAATAGTTGTGTGTCTGCCAACTATGTGACACAGCCCATAGTCTATTTACTTGAGAAGGTCAACCTCTCTCTTACTTTACATAAGAAACTTCCCTCTGTCTGAATGGCCACCCGTCTCTGTCTTCCCTGCATCCTTTTTCTGAGGCTGTCCTGTCAGTCTTTCCACTCCCTCGATGTACACTGTTGATGCCAAAATAGCTTGAGGAGAAGTTAAGAGGCGTAGAAAAGACAGAGATGTCAAGGGAGACGTGGTAAAATGCATGGTTCCTGTTTTGGAAATCGTTGTTGCTGTTATAGTGGAAGCTTTTTAGCACCGACATGAATATTGATTCAGCGTGTAGCTGTTACATGGGCCCAAAGTGATCTGAAGTCACTTTTGGGTCACTTAGTCTACATTTCCCACAGGCGACACTTTGACTTTATTAACCTTGAAAGTTATTCACTTGGAAAAGAAAGTTGCTGCTCAACAGTGCTTTGTGTTGGTGTTTGTACAGTTTGTATGTTTTGATCTTGTTTTGTCACTTTATGAGATAGAAAGGGAAGGTTCACTTTGAGAAGGGCATGTTTAAGGGTCAAGAGCTCGATATTGACGTTAAGGGTAGAGTTACACTCACCCCGAGTGAATGCAGCTACAACACACTTTGCAACAAACACTGGGCTCATTTCAAATAAAGTGGCATGCAGCTGTGCTTAGACCACTTTTACTTGCTTTGTTACCTGCAGGAAAAACAGCCATGTTTTAGTGTCCTGCTAATCACGGCCAGCCTTAAAGGGACAGTTCACCAAAAATAAATATACTTTTTTTTTTTTCCTCTTAGCGTATTTATTTTTATCAGTATTGATTGTTTTGGTGTGAGTTGCCTAATGTTAAGGATATTGGCCATAGACGTGTCTGCCCTCTCTCTGATACAAAGGAACTAAACAGCACTCTGCTTGCTATGCTCAAAGCGCCAAAAAAAAAAAAAAACATTCAAAAATTTCAGCAACAGTGTCTCTTTCCAGAAATCAAAGGCACTAAGTACACAATCAGTAGATGCACACTCTCTTCTGCAGCATAATGCATTGGGTGAGTGTAGTTTGGTAGAAAGAAATGTGTTCCTACATGAAACTGCTCACAACAAGGTCTGTGGATTATCATCAGTAACCAGGATCACAGTTTCTGGAAGAAAAAAAAAAAAACATTGCTAAGAAGCAATGTGAAATGTTTCAAATGTGTTGTTTTGGTGCTTTGAGTATGGCAAGCTGAGTGCCATCTAGTTCCTTTATGTGTGAGAGAAGGCAGACATCTTTACATACAATATCTCTAACACTCGATAACTCACACCAAAACAAACCAGGCTGATAAGCAGAACTACAGGTGAGAGGGAAAAATGTCCTTTTGATTTTGGGGTTGAACTGTTCCCTTAAAACTCAGCTGCAAGCTCCAAAATTAGACTGAAATTCAGTGTTGGTCGTCTGTTTGGACTTCCACTTTGTAGTGGATACCTATGAATGAAGCTCTGAGACAGCCATTAGGCATGATACATCAAGAGAAAATTTCCTTTGAACTCTATGAAAGCTGTTTCACCACCTGCAGTGATTTGTCATATACAGGACAGTGGAATCATAATATGCGTGTTACCATCTCATGTCTCAGTGGCAGATGTGGGTCCTCTTTTTTAATATTGCAATGAAATAAAAAAGAAAAAGTTATTTTCTGTTTTATATCTTGTTGCAATTATTCAGTTTCACAAGCTAGCGGGTTTGCAAGGCTGTACTTATGCACAGTAGTGCCGATGTAATGCGTGTTATTGTGCTGAGGAAAAATTACTATGTTCACTGTCTTAGTTTAGCGCGCTAACATTTGCTAGTAATTGTAAATTAAATGTAGTTAACATAAAACACAAATTACAGCTAAAGATGTCAAGAATGTGATTAGATTTTGTGAATATGGTCACAAAACAAAGTTATGTATTGTATGGGTATGGAAGCCCATTTGACGAGAAACTGTCTGAAAATAATGACCTAGCATCTCAAAATAACCATAACTTTCTCAGATTAATGAACTGGTATTGTTTATTTGTAATTTTGAGTTATTGAGTCAATATTTTTGTATGTTTCTGATTATTTTGAGATATTAGGTTAGTCTTTTGGCATGCTAAGTTGTTATTTTAAGAGAAGTCATTATAAGTAAGTCATTATTTTGAGATTATAAATGATTATTATGAGATTAGTATGTCATTGTTTTGTGATACTTAGTCATTAGTCATTTTGAGAAAGTATCTCAAAATAATAAGATACTTTATCACTATTCTGAGATAGCCATTGAATTAAGAAGGTTTCTCACTAAAATGATTTAACATGATGTTTTTTCAGTGACACTGGCAGCAAGTGGCTTCCGTAGAGCTGAAAGAGAGATCCCCGTCTCTCCAAAAACTGGGGGTGCAACAGTAGCTATAGGCAGAAAAAAGTAACAGAAAGCTTGAAGACTTGTGAGGCACAGGGATTCTATAACAGATGCGTTACTGAGGTCATTATGGTTTGATTGAATGTTGTTATGAACAGGAATATCTGCTTATATTCCTGAAGTTCAGTCCCCTGAACATTAACGCACCTTGACAGTTAAAGTTGTGAGGTAGGATTAGGTTCAGTTATTGTAAGGACTGACACTAACATTAGTTAAAAGTTACAGCTTGTTTCATTTTTATAGGTTATGGAATTAATGTACAGTGGTCTGTGTGTTTGAAGGTCTCCTGATGCATTCTGATGCTTTATCATGCACACACACACATATTCTTCTCCCCTTGCCAAACCCGGAGAGACAGTGGAAAGACCCTTTTGTTGTGCTACTTGCTCCAACCAGAGACAATATTTATTCAGCTTTTATCCTGCCCTGCCTGAGGAATGCAGAGTTGGCATCTGAAGACACTGGCCTCCCTCCAAGAAAGGCCTAAGAAAAGTGTTTTTCTAATTTGTACAATGGTGAGGCATAGAAGGCAAAACAACAGCTCTTAATCCTGGTTTATAGAGGGAGGGCTTTTCCAGTCCTGAAGGCCATGAAATCAAAAAGGGGGAATCAATGAAGTGATCAAATGATGGATTCAGTTATTTCCTGGTTCAGTGAGATGTCAAATAACATGTTGCCTGTATTCAGCAAGTTATCCTCTCCTGCTCTTACTCTTAATCCACCATTTTATCCCCTTGGCATTGTCTCATCAAGTACTGGTTTTAGCCTTTTGTATGGTGGTAAATATGCTAAAATAATGAACAACCTACAGTTCATTTGGAAAATGTTGAAAATGGCAGAAAGGAGTCTGTGTGTTAACTCTTTTTTGCAACTGATACTGATCTTTTGCAATTTTGTATGGTGTGTAGTCGTACTACTAACTCAAACTACGTGAAAGTAAGTTAAGCAAAGGTAAATTATAGAGTAATGTAAACATTATGTAGTGCTTTTGCATTGTTTGGCACCATTTAGGGTTTTTTTTTTGTAGATCAATTAAATCATATCAATACTTGGCATCCAGTTAAACTTTTTATGTCCTAGGAACGTGTTGAAGTGTTTCCAAAAGCACATATGCCATAGAAACAGTATATGCTTTATTTTTGAGTTAGGTTCACATTAAATGAAACAAGTTTCCTTAACGTTGAGCATGAATTCATTTAATGTAATCCGTTTTCAAGCAATGAGATTATTACATTTCTCTTAAAAGATACTAATATTGTTCGCAAAAAAAAGAGGTAATATTCCAGTCTCCAAACATCAGTCATATAAAGTTCCTGCAGTCCAAAGCGAGTGACTACTCTGAGTTTGGTAGTTTTGTGTGGTGTTGAATATGCTTAGGTAATCATTACAGACAGGATGTATGTGATTTAAAAACAACACAGGCTCTAAAATTGATCCCTGTGGAACACCAGGTTCCATACAATGACATATGGTAAATGTGCTAATTCCCTTTCTGGGGGAGAGTTAGATAAGAAGATCAATACCACTCTCATGTCTGTGCATTAAATAAAACAGCTTTTGTTTTACCCTTTGGTCTAAAGCTAACAAATGAAAATGCTCTCATTTGTTTAATCCATATAGAAACCCAAGCATAAAAATGCAATTTTCCATTTTATGGAGAGGTATATGCTGGACTTTCTCTTGGCTGCCTACAAGTCCCAGCTGGCCAAGGAATTGGTTTTTGAAGGGATTAAACAAGTGAGATATTTGTAAAGTAATTGTTAATAAGTAAGATTTACAGGTTCTGTTTGTTACCTTTGGAAAGCCAGTCCGGTTAAGTTTAAATAACAGGCTGCTGATTCAAGCTTTACTAAGTGAGAGTGGTATTGATCTTATCATCTAATTCTCGATTAAAAAAAAAAAAAAAAAAAGCCAATAACCATATTTACCAAAATGCCACATTACTGTTTAAATGTGTGCTAAGTTAATTCTTAGGGTGATAACTTGACTCTGACCATAAAGAGAACTGTGACATCATAGGCCCCACTCTGCCTCTTTAGCTTCTGTATAAGAACATTATGGTCACCCATTTACAATGCTTTTGGAAGATCAAAAAACCACAGTAAATTCCTTATTATTGTTATTATTATTAT
>JAPZEB010000014.1:20413136-20430123 GCA_029783705.1 Chaetodon striatus | reverse complement strand
TTACTGCCTCGCTACAATATGACAAATTTTATGATGTAAATTTAAAGTGAGCTTCACCTGTTTGAAAGACCAGCAGCTGCCACTGATACTCACATATACACAAGCAGACAGATAGACAGACAGAAGAATAGCTCTACGTGTGATTAGAAAAAAGCAGTTATTATTGAGAGAAGATATAAAATATATACTGTTCGGTACTGTTACTGGTTCAAATGTAAACGGTACCCAACCCTAAAGGCAACTGGACTTGTTTTAGGTTCTTGAGGGCGTTTCTCATTCAAAGGCCTCCTGAGTTTCCTTCATCAATTCAGAACATAACACTTAGTTTTCATACCTTGCTATTTAAAGTAGGCATTCCCAGGTGCTCCGTGTTTCCCGCTGTGAGCCAAGATTTTAAATAGGAACAAGCCACTGTGTTAAATAACTAGATGCAGGAACGTGATGAGCACCACAACCACGGCAGTCTCCAAGTAGCCCTCGAGTCGACTTGCCTGCTAATTCATTAGCATCCGCTCTCCTTACCTAATTTTCCTACACTTCACAGGTCGGAGGAAATCAGTCTGGAGCTCACAAACAGTGGCTTTAACTACAAGAGGGAAAAAAAGGGAAATTGGTGCCTCAAAGATAGCCATACCCAACACGCCTGCAGTAAACAAATGCAATATGCAGTATACATCCACACCCACCATGTCTTTCTCTCTCACTCTTGGGAAGTATCAAGAAAGTAATTTGTTAGTTTAAAAGGAGGTGCATGGTGATTAGGTCCTGAGGCTTTTCTGCTCACAGTTTATTCACTTTGCTACCACAGAGGTCTGACTCACCGGGTCGGCATTCTATTAATCCAGCATCCACCTGGCAACCCTCGCACATATTAATGGAGTCTGCAGGCTCCGGCATAGCGCAACAAATACAAGCAGGAACTCTAAGGTTCGCTGCAGTAGGTTTGTAAGTGGAAGGCAGCGTGAGGCAGCGCCTTGAAGAGAGTAATTAAGAGCTTGAGAAAAGTCTGTGAAAGATAGTAAGGGGAGGTAGTACAATATGTAAATGTGGTATAGTGAGAACGAATCAGTTTGACTGGAACAATGATAGAGAACAACACAAGACATAAACAGCTCTGCTTAGGGGTTGCTGATTTACAGATTGCCTTACGCCACGATGAAGTACACTTGGTGTGTGATGTGTGTTTGTGTGTAAGTGTGAAAATCGTGGACCGAGAGACCACACTGAAGCTCTATTGTAGCTGTGTACAGGTCACAGCAACCAAAAAGAATTGCCATGCAGCCAATGTACTGTGAAACAAAAAATCTACCTGCCAGGTTCTCTCTCAAAACTGCCATGTTGCATTTTACTGTTTGTGTTTCAGTGTGGTTTCTCCATGAACCTTCTCGCTGTCCTTGCATGACAACACTTTTCATGGTTGATCTTTTTCACCGTCTCTCTGCCCCCTTTGACCTTTAAACTCTGGGATCAGGGAGACCACACCCTCACCCGCCTGCTTACAAGAGGGAGGTTGCCTCTAGTGACCGATCCGAGGTCAGATCTGAACTGCAGGATTGATGCGACACTGGGACTACAGAGAGATACAGCCAAGCAGGGATCTGTGTTTAGAGGCAACTTCAACCCACGTGCTTTCTGTTAACTCTACCAAGAAACAGATTTTCACAGGTGCTCTCCTCTAACTCTTTGTGTGTTTTTTGTGTGTCAAGGGTGACGCTTCCAAATCGGGTTCGGAGATTGATTCCTGTGCACGAAGTATGGAGGATGTTAACGGCAGCAAGAAGGATTTATCAGCCTCTGCAGGTGAAACTGTACATGCGTATACAGACAACACAGTGCATGGCTGCACTCTGCTTGAATCAATGATGCTGCAAGAGGAATGCAAAGGATTGAACTCAAGCCTTTATTACAACACTTGGCAAAACTTGTACCATCTGTGTTTGCACAGTTAACTGCTGGCAGTTTCCCTCCCTAATCTTTGTTAGATCCCTGTAGATTACACACTGTTTTGTCTTTCTTACAAAATGAATGTAAAAGTTTGCGATACAAGTTAGGCCGAAGGCATCTGAAGTATACCCTGTGCAAACACCCCCCACCTGTTCTCTGTCTGTGGCCTCCTGTTCTCAGCCTTTTCTCCGTTGGTTTCAGACCACACTCAGAGGGCACGTACCTGCATAGCACCAAACCAGTACAACAGTCTCATCCACAATTCCTCATACACCAGTTCCCATACTCTCTAATTACTGTTCGCACAGACTCAAAAGACCAATTGAAACACTACTGTATGGCGTAGAACTCCCAGACGTGTGGTATCATCTCCCCTCCAGCCCCTTCAGATGCACTGTATGAAAATGCTTACATAGCTGGAAGAGCCTAATATACGTATTCTAGGCCTCGGATAAAGGTTGGAAGACGGAGAAATTAGCATTATTAAAGTTGCATTGCCCTCCGCATGTCATGTATTTGTGTTGCTGCCAAACATAATATTCTCTCCCACGCATCCCATAAGATTAATGCCTTGCTGAAATATTCATGTTGCTCAATAACAGTATAAGGCATCCATTTTTAAGTATGCTGTGCTGCTTTACTTAGGCTGCACCCCTGTGGCACTCCTCCCCATGCGCCACTTCTTCCTGCCCTTCCTTCTGTTTTTATTTAAGTTAGCACTTTCATTCTCCACTGTGATCCCTCTTTAAAATTACCTTTTTGTTTTGTTTTGTCCCTTCTATCTGTCACCGCTGTCGCTTTCCTTTCATTGCCACCATCTTTAATAAATTATGTTATTCATTTTCCCCTCTATTCTTTACATTAAACCCTGGCACTCTTTAAAGGAATACTGAACCTCCAAAATGATCATTTGTATATGCATTATTCCCCCCTTTGTTATGTTGATTGTTATCTGTCCATACATCTGTACGTCTGTAAGTTTGTAAGTCTGTGTGTATGTACTTATGTCCATTTGTCTATATGTAACATTCTCTTGCACATGATATGTCAACACCTTGAGGGGATTTCTTAAAATCTGGCATGTCCACTTGAACTGATTAGATTTTGGTAGTCAAAGGTCAAGGTCTCTGTGACCTTGCGTCTTTTTCATTCTCGTGAATGCAATATTTCAAGAACATCTTGAGAGAATCCTTCAAATTTTCAAAAATTCTCCATGAACTGAGGTGATTAGGGGCCATGTGTAACAACAGCAACACTTTATAAAAACATCCATTTACAAACTCTCAGGGTGCTTTCAGACCTAATGTTCATTTGCGTTGGTCTGAATCAGGGACCAAAGCAAGGCTAATTTTGTTACAAAGTTGCATAATTACCTAGAGTTGGTTCTTGTTCTCACGGCAGCATTTACAAGATGACCAGATAAAATGCCTTGTGCGAGAAAGCTGCTAAATGTGACACTTTCTAATGTCACAATGGAGGGGCAACTACACAGGTTGATTTTAGTGCTGCCCATCGTGTAATATATTGCTGTCATTGTTCATTTTAGGCAAACCATACAGTTTGAAAATGAGGCACGGCTCCAACTAGAAAAGAAAGTTTTGATGCATTGAATGTGCTGAATGCACATATTTAGGCAGTACAGGAGGAGGTGCACATGAATAATCCTCCAGGACTGTAACATGCTCATGCTTAGTTAACCCAATGTGTAACGTGACTGCAGTTGGTTTGGATCAAGGTTTGAACACGTTCTCACACAAATGAACCGCATTAGAGTTAGTTTGTAACTGGACCGAGACCGCCTCTTCAAGAAGGTCTCGATGTGTTGTTTTTGTGAATTTTTGTGCGATTGCTGTGTTCACACCTGCCAAAGCAACCGCACTTAGGGGGCAAACCAACTTCAGTTTCCTACAGTATCATCCAGGTCACATTTATGCTGTTTGCTCAGTACTTCCTAAACACATGCATTTTTACTAAGACCTTACTATTTATTGTAAAATATTTCCGCATTTGAGTAGCTACCATGGGCAAGCCTGTATGTTTGAATTCTGCTTGTGGATTTTGTTGAGCTGAAATACATGCTTGCCTAGGTGCACTACTCTCTCTGTGTGGGACTGTTTAAGCAGAAATGTTTTATATGTTAGTTTTAGTAAAGAGTGTTTATGTGTTTATTTAATTTATTTAGCTGATAAGTTATTTTACATGATTCCAAAGCCTATTAATATTGCTAGCAATGTGTGTGACAAACACGTTATTTAGTGATTCAAATTTACTGTGGAGAAAAAAAGATCAATGTAAGCAGCACCCAGGTGGAACTTTTGGCACAGAGCAGTGTGCCCCACTTCCGCCCACACCTCAGATGCTATCTAGACAATGAACTGAGTGCTCCGTGTCTTCACTGCTGCTGCAGTCTGCCTGTATTTTGCAGGTTAGTGGTTGATGCCAATGACCAGTTTCAACTTCAGAAAGTCTAATATTACTTGGGCAAGTGTTATAAAGTCATTTTCATGTCATTTTAGGCATTTCTGTCGAACTTTGAAAACTATAAATACTGCCAATGTGTTCAGTGCGGAAATATTGCGGATATACTCATTTTCCGCACTGAAAGTCCGCGAAGAGCTGCAGTCACACGGGCATGCATGCGATTCTATTCATAGTGAAACTAAACGATGCTGCTGGGTCCAGGATGAATATCTGTCACATAACTATACCATGGTGAGGCAGGTGCGGCTGGCTTAATAACAGCGTTTTAGACTGGAGTGGAGTGTAGAGCAGAGATTGGAGAATGTGCAGTCAGCTTGCTTGGTGTGCCTTCAGTTCGCGCGATCATAAGAAAGAGGAATTAGCCCTTGCTGGCTGCTGGCCTCGCACACGTGCGGTGTTCACATATACTGCTGCAGAGCTGCCTGGGATACTCGTGATGCAGAAAAATCAGGAAGCACAATGAAAGAGTGTGACAATTTTACCAGTCCAAACAGTGCTCATATCTAGACAACAAATCGAGCTGCAGTCATGCACCTACAGTATGTGTCCAGTCTGCCCAAACTTGCGTCTGCCCTGCACTGCACCTCTCGCTCCTAAAGTTGTCTCAAAGTTTGTAAATGGATGTTTTGTTACAGTGTTGCTGTTGTTAAATGCAGCGCCCTATGACTTAAATAAATCACAAATTTTCTCAATTTTTGAATTCTTTGTTTACCATGGAGGCATGGGAGTTCAGTGTAACAGGTTGGGAGTAACAGAAATGATAATTTTCTGGGTGAAGTGTTGTTTTAATCTTCTCTAACACTCCTCCCATTTGTTCTAATCAACTCCACTAAATTTTTCTTTCTACATCCCTCTTTCCTGTACTAGTAGTGCCTGTAAATGGCCATGTGGACCTGAAGACCAGCCTGACTCCACCTCTAATTACCCACACGGCTGCCACTCCCATGCCCGTACCCAAGTTGCCCGTTGGAGGGGACCCTGCCCTGGGCCATGAGTCCCGTCGAGGCAGCAACGTCTCCATAGACCCAGCCTGTTATGACAAATCACCGGTTTGTATATTTGTTATTCTTCTCACATACACCGTACTACCCGGCCTTCCTTCGAATGTCTCTCTGAATTCATTGCATGCGTCCTGCTGATGTGTGGAGGTCCTAATGATTGATGATGATTAATGTGGCGTGCCGGTCTGACTCTCTACTTACTGCTGCCACTGCCACTCTTTATTTGACAAACTGATGATCGGGATAAAGACTTGAAAAAATAAGCCCAGATCTCTACATCTGCTCCTGTCTGCCTGTCAGCATGAATCTCTATTCAATTCAGCTCACGTCAAGCCGAGTCAACCCGATTCAGCTTGGTTTATTTGCATGAAAGAACAACTTCGCCCGAGTTCCAAGATACAAGATCAACACATTTACATGCTGTTCCTCTTGTTATTCTTTTATTTCCTTTCCTGCTTTTCATTCCTCTTTGCCCCTCTTACCCTTCTGGTCATCTTCCTGCTCCAGACCAGCGCCCAGAGCTCTTCCCCACACGCCCCGTGGAGCTCTGGCAGTGGCTGGACCAGCCGCCGCTCCAGCTGGAACAGCCTGGGTCGTGCCCCGTCACTCAAACGCCAGAAGCGGCAGTCTGGGGAGCGGCGTTCTCTCCTCTCCGGGGAGGGTGGCTCCAGCTCTGATGATGGGGAAGGCGGAGGTGGGTTGATGGACGAAGACGACGCCTCTCTGGCCAGGACGGACTCCATGTCCCAGTCGCAGAGAGCACCCAGACACCGGAGGATGGAGTCAGTGGAGACTCGGAGCTCTATGGATTTGCCCCCTGATGCTCTGCTGCAGGTAGATGCGGTGCACCCATCAGTTTCCACCTCTGAATAATTTCAAGGTATTTGTCCTTGTACGAGAGTACGGTAAGACTCTTGACCTGGAGCACAATTGGGGTTAAACTATATCGATACCACAGTCTCCATAAATTGAAGCCCCGCTCACTTGAAAGTAGTAACTTTTAGTGTACATCTTAAAATTATATTGTCAGATTTTTATGGCATCCTTTTTGATGCACTTATGGAATGTTATTCCTCGTCATAGCTCTAAGAGTGTGAAAACAAACACAACACTGCATTTTAACTTTCTGACACATTCACATATTTTAAAACAAAATGAAACAAGCTTAGCTAGTTTAAATGACAAACAGCAGATCACTAGTTGAGTTAACCAGGTTATACTATCATTTATCATGGCTTCACTCAAATAATGGCTATCACTGACTGTGAAAGCATAACCAAGGTCGCCACACTTTCGCTCCCTTAAGTGTAATTTATTGGCACATCCCCAAGTGATGTCATTTGGAGATGTGCCAATAAACTGCACTCAGGGCAGCTACAGTGTGCAGACCTTTTTTTCATGTTTTCATTGCTGTTTTCTATCGGCCCAGCATCTGCCTTTAACGATACTTGGTTGTGCACAACTAAGACACATTGTTTATTACTGACAAGGGTGCATTTTGCATTGTGTATCACTGTGTCAGAACTGGCAGGCTACAGTAATGGCACTGTTCTTTACTCATATGACATTGACAGTCAGTTGTTTGCAGGCTTACCATCCATCATAAGATTAGAGCAGGGATATTTATTTGCTGAATAAATGCTCCTCTCTGGCTGATGAAATGTTAACAAGGGATATCACCTGCTGTCATCTTTGGCTGGGATACAACAGGGAAGGACTTTGCTTTGTGGCATGGAGGGGAATTGTGTTAGGGGTTCCTTCAGCCCAACACTTCTGACTAGTTTGTAGTCTATACAGAATCAAATAGAGTAAAAGTAAAAGTAAACAATTGCGTTCAGTACCAAACCTCTGTGCATGAAGTAGAGCTTACCAAATCTATTACCACACAAAGGACCTACAGAATAAGATCATGAGAGTACAGCATTTATATGACAAGTGTGAGCTGCATCCTGTCCTTTTCCATGTGCAGGTGCCCTACCTGTACCGCTCAGCCAGTATGCACAGCTCCAGGCCCCCTTCACTGGGACACTTACGGCCCCCTGAGCACAGCGACTGCAATGGGAAGGGCTCTCCAACAGTCCTGGGCCCCACACATGTCTCTCTAGAGGAAAACACTGAAGACGAAAATGCAGACGAGGAGGCCAGCCTGGTCAGTGTGTGCGCATGTCTGCATATTTGCTTGTCCTTCTGCAGTTCTATCTGCGGTTAATAATGAAGAGCTGAGAATTGCAAATGTAACATGTAACTTTCTGCATTAAAATGTACAAAAATGACTAGACCAATGTTACATGCATTGTTGTGTGCTGACATCATCCCAAATGTTTCCATCAATGTTCAAACCCAGAGGAATCTTTCATTTCAATCAGGGATGCTGCCTGTGTCATTTGGCGTCATATTAGTTGCCTTTTACCACACTGTTACATTGAGCGCATCCTTTGCATTTGTAGCACCCATTTGGAAGAGGTTTAAACAAAGACTGTGTACTTTTTTCACTGATTTTACATTAGCATCTATCAGGCTGTCTAAAAGATTACATCCTCATCATTAAACTACGAGTGGTGGTTCTTTTAAATCCATGGATATTGTTGGGTCTGATGATAAAATGTGCCAATATATTTTAATAACAGAGCCCAGTCTGTGGCGATTTGGATATATGTTGTACTAAACATGATGAAGTGTTTCTTCTTTTTTTTGTGGGGGATTCTTTATAACAGTTCATTTCTTGGTTCCTGTAATAGGCTTCCTCCAGTCACTTTGATAACCACTTTCTAAAAACCTTTGTTTCATTTCTACCAATTTATTAATGAAATCCTCTGTGGAGTGGTCTGAGAAACTGACCTCTTGGTAGACCTCATTTGAGGGGGGTGGGGTGATGGCATTTTCAAGAAGTATTTTGATCTGTTTCTTGTCTGTGTGAAGTAGTGTTTAGTGCACTGGACTTTTTTCTGCCCACACGTCCAGGAAATGGACTTTGTCAAAGGCGCATTTCATAGTGAGCTTTAAATTGGAATCTGAAGCACTGCGAAATCTTGCAAACTGTTATAATTCATCCATGCTAACTTTAAACAGACAAAATCTATCATCAGTGTATCGTTGACAGTTGAAAATATTTTTAGCAAAAGGATTCTCCATGAGATCATAGAAGAATGTTTCTTCAAAAAGACCATCATAAAGATTGGCATAATTCAAAGCTATTGTACTGCCCATTGAACAACCATTAATGTGAGAATAATAATCCCGCTCCAATTTGAAAGAGTTGCATCAATCCATAGTCTTTAATGTGAGATGGTAATGACTGTACATATGGCCTAAAAGAAAGTCAACAGATTTTGAAAGTAGGCCTAGTAGTGAGCCTATCCCAGTTAAACTTTAAACATCCCACTGAGCACCAATAAAATAAAGATAAAAAAATGTGACAGTAAACAAACCTACCACGGGTGGGGCCACCCACCAAAACTCAAGGACCAGGCAAGAAGGGCATTAATCAGAGAGACAACAAAGAGAAAGATAACCCTGATGGAGCTGGAAAGGTCCAAAGTGTAAATTGGAGTATCTGATTTTTTATGGAATTTCTCATGATCAGTTTGCCTCATAATATCTTCCTTGTATTTATCATAGTCCTGAATAACCATAAATCCCATACATTTCAACACCAGCGAGGGGTTTGTCCTGATCTGCCAACTGAGTATATCTGTTTGAGTTTAATGTAATTTAACTGAAAACTTAAATATATCCACTCTTGAATCAAATTGTCTATCTACAGTGGTAGGAACACATGATAAACCTTTAGACAGAACAGAGATGTATGCGTCAGTCGTTTTGTTGAAAGGTTGATACCACATGCTCTTGCTATGGTTGCGCGTCAAAGGTATGTGGCCACCATCTCTTGTTGAACCATTTCCCTGTCATTCCTTTTTGGTTGTAAGGAAAGCCCCTGTTCCTCTGCATTAAAAAAACATGCATTATCATGTTGATGGCTGGAGTTACTTTTGCTCTGATACTTGCTTTCTGTAGTGGAGTCCTCTAGAGGCAGTGCAGCATTCCTCAGAGGTCGGCGCTCTTCTTGTCTCTGTCCTTCCCAGCAGTACACTCGGTTGTGTTGATAGTCCTCTGTATCCCTCTTGTACTTTCAGATCTTTTTTTCTTGTAGTAGTTGTCTGTATTTAGCCACAGACTGGTGGATTTATCTACAGCTTTGAAGTCAGGTCCTAATTTCTCTTTAGTGTTGCCTTTATATTCTTTGATCATAGATTTTGTTTCTTATGATACTTGCTCAGTGATCAGTAACATCAGATCAAGTGAACATTTGTTTGGGATTTCCCCTATCTCTATGTGAATGTCTTACATTACTTGCCTATTGTAGGGTCTTTTTGGATCTTTAGTCCCCTGGGAATGCGCTTGTTGATCCAGTATTCACTCAGCATTGTGCAGTGCAGTTGTGGGCGCAGCTCTTTTTCTTTGAGTCTCTGAAGTTGGATTTTCAATTGCACGGTGGAAACAGAATATTCTCGTCTTGAGCAAATGAGTGGATATTAGCACATTTCATGGTACAATCGTCAATTTCTTGGAGCTTCTCCATTATCTTATCTTGAGTAGTGTTTGCTTGCAAGATTTGGGAGTGCAGAGTCATATCAAGCAATTTGTTTAAAGCAAGATATTCTCACATCCAAATGTCTCAGATTAAGGTGCAAGTATCACTTGAGTCGTGAATAGAAGATCCCGTACAATACTCTTGCTCAGCTTTAGTTTATCGGCTTTAAGAATGTTTCGGTCCCTCTGAAACTTTTAACACCATTTTTTACAACACTGATTGAACACAATATATAGTGTGCAGCCCATTTCATGTGTACAGTTAGGTGTGGGTGTTCCTCAATAATGACAGCGACATGTGTACCATCTGTCACATTGTGTATCCCATGTGAAAAAGAGAGAAATCAGGGGAACAAGTAAAACATAGAAAATGAGCATGATGTTTTTCCAATATAGGATAATCCACAAGGACATTTAATCATATAAATGACCTTTGTGCTGAAACATGTGATGACATTGTCGATGAAATACTTTTTCCCAGTCTACGGATGAGTAAAGTAGTTGCCTTTTACCGTATTGTCACATCGAGCACATCTTCTGGATTCTCTGGGGAATTAATGTAGAAAGTGACAAACAAGTATACATATGAATACAAATATTGTTGTGAGTAATAGTAATCATAATATTCATCTATGTAGGAGATATTTAACTGACGGGCTTTTAAATACATTAAAAGATCATCTGTGTATAAATGTTTACTGTATAGTGATGTTTTTACGAGCCGTGTTTTATTCATACGTGTGAAACAGTTTTGTAAGAACAAACAAATTGAAAAACTTCCATCCATGCAGAATAAGTGTGGCTCACAATATGCAACAGGAAATTGTGAACATATGAATAATGAATGCACTGTGCCCTTCCTGCCCTCTCCAGGGTCGTTTTGCCAGATTGTTCCGCTGGCTGGAGAAGAAGCAGCCGGAGTGGTGCAAACAGAGAGACACCTGGTCACTCTACCTCTTCCCCCCAGACTCAAGGTACTATTCACTCCTCTGCTCACTTCTATCACTCCACCTCTTTGTCCTGTATTTGGTTTTACAGGTTCTTTTTCAATAATATACATATTCATTAAAGTTGTGAACATACAGCACTCTGTAAGTTTGTCGTTTCCAAAAGAAAAACAGTTGTAAACTGCTTCCCTCTGTGGCAGGATAAATTAGGTTTTGTGATTTAAATTGAAATGAAATATGTAACACAGCACTTTTTAAACCACAGCTTTTTGTTATCAGTGTACAAGATTATACTGAGCCATCGTCTGACAAGAAGAGGAATCTTCACATTGTATTTGACTGACATCCCATAATGCTGACTGTATTGGCAAAGTGTTTTTTGCCGCAATGTGAGCGCAGCATTTTTTTTCTTCAACTCCTGTTCCCTCCCACAATCTCACTTCAGAAGTCTCTTTTATCTGCACATTTCTGCGATGTCAGGGGTGAGTAAGGAGCAGAGGGAGGAAGGGAGTTTCTCCTACTGAGTGCTGCGTGTTATCTCAGCCACGTGCTGAATCCATCGCTTCCCACCCTCCTTCGCCCCCTCTTCCTTCACTCCTCCTCCCCTTCTGGGGCTTTGATCTGTGTGTCTCTGCTGTCTATTTAGAGGATGTGGCTGTGGAGGCAACACCAAGCAATACCGGGCCCCAGCCTGCCGCCACAGCACCGCAACATGCTAATTAAACATCAAACAACAAGTCCCCACTCACCCACCCCATAGGAATTTAAAGTTACCCCTCACCAGTGTGGTATAATGTCCATTCCAAATGAGTAGACGTTTAAATGTTTTAAAATCTCAGATACAATGTAAAATAATCTCCATCATCAGACTTACAAATGAGGTGGCAGCACCAGGAAAAGTATTAAAAACAGAATAGACTACTTAAATTTCATGTTGCTTCGAAATCAGCAGGGTTAGGGGACTTGAGTCACGTGACTTGACTTGAGTCAGACTTAAGTCACAAATTTGAGAACTTGAGAGTTGCTTGACTAAGACTGATAAAAGACTCAACTTAACTTTTACTTGGTATTCATGACTTAAGACTTGACTTAATCTTGAGACCGATGACTTGAAAGGACTTGAGTTTTTTAAATAAATATTTAATACATAATATTTTATATTTAATAATACAATTTTTGGACTGAGAAATTACATTTGGCTTTTGAGACATGATTGGGAGATTTCTCGTGCAAACCTGCCAACCTAGTAGGACTTGTATCATAGGATACACAGTATGAGGTGATGTTTGAGGAGGATTTCAATTTCAGTTCAACTTCACAAGTGAAATTATTGGGAAGCAGCCAACATCAACATCACTATGAATAATTTAACTATTAATCTGCATTGAAGACATAGCCTCTTTGTGAATTTGAGCCATTTCAGAAGCTCTGGATGGTTCTATCCTCTGTTGGCCGTATTACATGATTTGGAGAAGGTTAATAAGAAAAGCTCCCTGTAGTCTGTTATTGTCAGAGTATTAAGAAAACTGAAGGATCTTGGCTCAAACCGGGCTTCTAGCTGACTTTCAATCTCAGCGGGCTGTAACGTTTGGCCATGGCTGAGAGTGACACCGAGGACACAGGCTCTGCGTGGCGCCCATTCTGGCCTTGAACCGCCGCAGACGCCCGCCTGTGCTCACAATCACATCAAGAGACAGCAGCGTAGTGGGAGGCTGGAGTCCAGCCGCTTTCACACGGACCCGAGTTCACCTCAACCTGCCTTTGCGCTCTCCTTTGTTGCTGCTGCTACTGATGATTGCTGCAGGGGAAGTTTTAAATGAGCAGAGGAGTGGGCTGGCTTTGAAGGCATACTGTGATGCAGTCACTGCGATTAGGCGTGTTCGCCATATGACTGGGCTGCGTAAGAACAGTGGTCTGTCTTCATAGAGACTGGGGATGAGCAGGACTCACAGGGTTGTGCATGTAGTCCCACATATCATACATGATCAGATCATGTCGAACTACACTGAATTGTGGGGGAGGTAGGTCATGTGAGCAGCATATGATAAGATACAGATAGGAATAGAACAAATAGATAGCAGGGAAGATGTTTCCAGAGGTACAGTAAATAGTGAATGTAATGATCTGTGGTATCTTTATGTCGAAACCTTCTACGTTCCTACTTTCCAGTCCCGAATGACATAACACAAAAGTGATTCCGCCTATAGCTGGAGAAAACATTAAACGTTCTCGCCATCTGCCAGCTTTTTCCTGGAAAGGCAGCTCACAGGAAGTAATGCGGTTTATGTCTCTGATTTCTGGTTTGTTTGGAATGTTCAGAAGAAGAACCGGATAATTAGCATGAGCGGCTCTTATCTCTTCTAGCCATTCTACACAAAGAGGCAGTGGTGGGTAGAATGCTGGAAATCTATACTGTTGTAAAAGTACAATTACTCCCATAAAAAATGACTCAGGTAAAATGCCATTTGAGAAACCTACTCAATTAAATTAAAATTAACCCGTGGATATGTTACCTACTTAAAGTAGAAGTAACTTTCCGTGTGGGCTGATGTAAAACAATGAAAAAACAGCACTTATTAATAAAACCTTTTAAATAATTAAGCAGGTTGGCTAATCAAACAAATAAGGATCGCCTATACAACTGAGGTAGGAACAGTTTACCATTCTCCATCTCTTCCCCTCTGCCCCTCTTTTCCTTATCGCAACATCAAAGATTAGCATTACAAATGAAAAATTAAAGTAGCTAGCATTAGCTAGCTAGCTACATTTTCCCCTACAGTATGTGCAACATATTTCAATGTGCTTGCAGAGGTTAGACAAGTCTTTAAATGAGGAAATCTCAGCATTTTTCAAGAGGCATAGCACTTCATTTTATAAGTTATGTCTTTATTTAGATTTTGCTAGTGAATGTGGCTTAAGTGTGGCCAGTGATCGTCGTTGGAAGCTACCTTTTGTTCTGGGTTTTGCTCCATCGTCATTGTTATGTGGTCAAAAGACAGCTGGGGCTTATTTTACTTTAAGGCAGCTGCAACTTGGCATCTGCAGTAGAGGTCTTTCTTGTGTGCTGTCTAGACAAAATCAAGAAAAAACCTGCAACTCAACTCGGACTATAACACCAACGAGTCGTGACTTTACTTGGACTTGAGCCTTTTGACTTGAAAATACTTGATACCTTCCCCAAACCCAAAGATTAATCATTCAAATGAAACACTTCATTTCCCTTTTTTTTCCTGAATAAAGAAATGTTAACTCTCTTCATTCCCAGTGAGTCAACACAGATACCCCAGACTGACTTTGTTTGAATCAGTCCTACGGCATCCAATCAAGTTTCAAGATGCAGGAGGGAAACATGAAGGACCTACATTTTGTTACTTATCAGTTAGAAAAAAAAATAATACCATGGATAATTTCATTCATGTACAAAAACTATAAGGTGATCAGCAAAAGCCAATGGTAGTATGCAAAACTTGTTTTAACAAATAAATACACATTTTAAAAAGCACTTATGATTGATGTTAATTTCATATATTACTAATCTATTTTCAAAATGGCATCAAATTTGGTGAAGAGCACATTATGCCTTGTTCTTGAAACTCACAGTTTAGGACTTGGGACTTGACTGGGGACTTACCTGTTTTGACTTGAGTGCAAAGACTTGAGACTTACTTATGATTTTAAAAACAAGGATTTGGTCCCACCATCTCTGGCTATTACCCACCCATGCAAAGAGGTCATGCCAGAGCCTGAGTGAGCGCCAGCAAACACTCAGACTTGTTCAGCACAAGATCCAAGCAAACATGTCACACCACCGCCTACACGGTTAGAGTGACAGGTGATATCTGGTGCAAAAACACAGAGACGTTCAAAGATGAAAAAGAATATAAAAAGAATGTAGATGAGAACACCAAGAGTTGGCTGATGATGTGAAAATCAGCAAACACGTTTGGGAAAAAGTGTTGAAATGTACAGATTTGCAGCTTTTAATTGGTAGTGTTTGGACACACTTGGTGACATTTCAAAAGTATACAACTAACTGTAATCAATCATGTCAGATGTCATTTAGGAGCAGTTGAGGTATTGATGCCAGAAAACTCAAAAGGTCAGTAAATGTCATCAGAGGGGAAAGCAAAAAGCAAACAAAATCTTTTTATAAACATTCACGCATCAAGATGTCAGTGGTTTTTTTTTTCCAAATACCAGGTCTTACAGAAAGAAATATTTTTGCTCTTTGCTTGAGTGTGTGGTGACAGTTTTTTCCGGTGTTTTTCGGTGTGTGTTTGTTAGTCTCAAGGGCCATTTGAACTTGACGTTGAAGTTCTCAGCCTGCCTTCAAACCATGGCACCAGAGGCGTGTGTTTTCCATGTGTCCTCCCTCCCTCCTGCTTGAGGATAACACATGAATTCTTTAGCATCAAGGCTCTGACGTGCAGATGTCAAAGAGGAATTAGCTCATCCAGTCTGTGTACCGTTTGCATAATGCTCATCACAGTCAGATGACTCGCATACATACGCACAGACTCAGCAAGTGTTGACACAATGGTGCCTGCGTTGCCAAATAAAGCCAAAAATCCAGATCTGAGCCTTACAATATTGTCCCCCGCTGAACACCGATATGAGCCATCAAAGCGGATTTGACACACAGTTTAATCCTTTCCACTGTATATAACAAGCATTCGCTCTTTCTTTCTCTCAGTTGTCGTGAGCTAAAAGCTTGGGAACCTTCTCATGTAGGGTAATGAAAGTCAGACATAATTAATGACTCCTAATTCTACAGCGGTTTATTACAGAGTTACTGTATGTGAGACAAGCGCTCTTCAATTGAATGAGAATCTTTCATTACTGTGGACAGTGTTTCAGTTAATGTCCTTGTACAGTGATGTTTTTTTTATTTCAGGTTTTGTTTTAGGACATACCTGTACAAAGCACTCCATCACAGTTCACAGGAACAGTTAAGATTCATTGCAGATTAAGATTTTGCACTAAACACAAGATACGCTTGAAAATATGATGCAGTATAGGTTAAACTACTCATTAGTATATACCTTGAACAAAACTAGAAATGCAGTACTTTGTTTGTTCCCATTTTTATGCCCCTGCACCTGCAATAGTTGTGGCTGGAGTCATTATATTGATCACAATATCTCAAGATTGCCTTTAGGGAATTTCTTCTAATTTGGTACAAACTTGCAGTTGGGCTCAACTGATTGGATTTTGGTGGTCACAGGTCAGAGTTTGAGATCATTGTAAAATTGTCCGTCTTATTCTTGTGAAGGTGATATCTCAAGAACACACTGAAATGGAATTTCTCTAAATTTGGCACAAACGTCCACTTGGACTTAAAGATGAACTGATTACTCCACCTCCAAAATGATCATTTCAGTCACTTATGCCGAAGAAAACTTTATTTCCATTTGCAGTATTATATTTGGCGGTATGGCTCTGTTCTGGGGCCTCTCTGCCTTTCCTCAGGCCTACGCTGAAAGACTCTTCCACGCGCCTACGTGGAATGCATAAGGCAGCGAGAGCACACCTCTCTGCCCTTCTGCATGCCTATGTGGAAAGCCTAAGGCAGAGAGAGCACACCTCTCCGTCCTTCCACACGCCTGCGTGGAAAGCCATAAGGCAGAGAGTCAAACCCCCCTGCCCTTCCATGCGCCTACATGGAAAGCCTAAGGCAGGGAGAGCAGCAGCAAAGACTCCAGGAACAGAACAGAGCAGCATCAATGTTAAACAGAAATGACATTGATAGGTCACACACAATATAAAAAGGAGGTGCTGGGGTGGAGGCGGGTTGCGAAGCAGCTTGCAGAGGGAGCAGCAACACTAGGCAGGTCAGAGCAGTTTAAATGGTGTGCCCTGAAGGAGATTTGCAAGTAGGTTGCAAAGAAAGGAATCACGTGATCTATCAGCTGACTCCCTTCCATCAATCAGTTGATTGGCTGTTTGAGATCAACTGATGTAGCTGGGATGTGAGCTGAGCTTGACACCGTGTCCTGCCTTAACTAACGCTATGCTCAATTTTTT
>JAPZEB010000014.1:20391625-20404603 GCA_029783705.1 Chaetodon striatus | reverse complement strand
ATGTTATTTCCATGGTGTAGGAAAGTCCAATCAATATTTGTGAACATGAGCTACTCTCTGTCAAAGCCAGAAACCAGAGTAGTAAGTCTTAAGTTTGGGGCTGCTCCATAGACAATAAATGGGAGCCTGATTTTTGGACCAACAGAATGTTTGTTTTCTTCTTTGTACCCAAATGAGCTTTTTTCTGTTGTAGTGTAGGGTTAGTGTAGTGTAACAGAATATGTACCCACATACTCAGAACATTTCCCTGGGTGCTCTCAGCATCATGTAGAACATCTGTCACCATTCATTATCTATGGAGCAGCTCCAGACTTTATACCCTATGACATCACAAGTTTGAGTTTTACCACTCTAGTTTTTAAATTTTGGAGAGAGTTGTTCATGCTTACGAGTATTTGGACCATCTTAGACCATAGAAATAACTAATTAAGGAATGTATCTGAATACTTCTTCTACATCTGGTTAAATTAAGAACAGAATTTTATTTCAGAATATACAGCTGATACATTATGTGGTTAAATGTAATAAGGTAAAAAGTACAATATCTCCCTCTTAAATGTAGTGTAGTAGAAATATAATGTATCATTAAATAGATATACTCACATAAAGTATAATTATGTCAGATTTTTAGGCCTAATAATGGGATGCACTTTGTTCTAACGCTGAATACACACAGTGAAGAGTCAGTTGTCAGTCTCTTTGATGATTCCCAGTCATATACTGTATATACTGTCATGCAGTAATTAGCATCACCTAATGTAAATTATCCATCTTCCACTTTCTCTCTTGCTCTCTCATCTCTTCGGTTACATTAGGTGATAAGAAATGCATGAAGCAAAAATAGCTGATTTAATAAGTTTCAGCTACAGAAAAAACCCAACAAGTGAGCCAATCTCTATTATTTTCTGGAATGCAAATTGCATTATGGGTAGAATAAATGATGAGTGGTACCTATAGCATTAGAAATTAGGTTTTAAAAAGCTTGCAGCTTTTCTGATCTTCGCTGCCAAGTTGGAAGAAAACAATCTACAATGCTGTGCATATAGGACATTAAGCATAATAAGAGCAAAAGATGTCTTGATAACAAATAAATCTACGCTCACACAAAAATAGATATTGAATCACTGATTCGTGTATCATTTTATGCCACTTACATTTGGAGTTGATATTTCAATTTAAATGTATCAAAATAATATTGGTAACGCAGCAGTTTTTTTAAGCTATCTGCTACCTCAGTAACATACAGTAACTCTGCTCTGCTACATGTTCATGTGTCATGCCTCTATGTGCCATCTGTGTCCAGATTGTAGCTTTGGGCTGGTGTTTTGGGGATAAGGCCTACCTGAGGAGCAGCTGGAACATTCTGGATGGGATGTTGGTGATGATCTCTGTTATCGACATCCTTGTGTCTCTCATCTCCAACTCTGGTACCAAGATCCTGGGCATGCTCAGAGTGCTGAGGCTGCTGAGGACCCTGAGGCCACTACGGTAAGTGGCTCTCCTGGGGACGCCGAAATTTATAGACAAACAAACTGAGAAACCAGCCCTGAAGCTGTTGATAGGATTCATAAAATAAAGTCTTACCACACAATGCTTAAATGTTCGACCTTCTTGGTGGGAAATATTAAAAGGCCAGAAAAAACCGACCCCATATACTGTATATAGGTTGGAGTCTCTCCATTTCCCAGACTCCTGGGATGAAGAAAGTGCCTGATATGGATGTTTTGTTTTAAGACGGAGGTGGAGCAAACTGAGCTTTCTCTCAGCTCTGACATGTACCACCTTTTGGAGCTTTTGGGAGATGTGTGCGGATGTGTGTGTGTGTGTGTGTGTGTGTGTGTGTGTGTGTGTGTGTGTGTGTGTGTGTTTGTGTGTAGGCATTTATTTTCGTGTGCGTTCATGCGTGTGTTATTGTCAGCGTGTACACAGTTGCACAGCTATGTTTATTTGAGCAGAAGTAAGGCGGAAATCACCAATTTGGAGGCTGTATTTGCGCTTACATTTCCAAATATGTGAATGTGTGTGTGTGGGTGCAGGGGGAAATCTAGAATGTGTGTCTTTGCGAAATATCAGACAGGGTCTTCACGTGTGTGCACTCCTTTGTCCGTAGTTTCAGCCTCAGTGTGTGTTCACGCGTGTGCCATTTGCATGCATGTAGCGTCATGCTTGACTTGGCTCACAGCCGCACGCTTGGTGTCTCATCTTGTGAAGGGGAGCTCTCCAGGCTTTGCCCTCTCTTGAATATTTATTGCAGTTCTAAAGAAGAGCGCAAAAATCAAATATTCATCTACTTCCTGCCAAATTTACCCACTAAACACCCCTGATATCTTTTGCCAAGACTTTCATTCCTGCCTTCAAACTGTTACTTTCTTCTTTGAGTTCATATTGTAACATTTGTGTGTGAACTAGGTAGTGAATTTGTATGTGCTTCACATTAAGTTTGCATACATTTGCATGTATGCAAAATCTGTGTGTGTGTGTGTGTGTGTGTGTGTGTGTTTGTTTATGAGCATTCATCTTTCTGTCATACACGAAACCTTAAGTCCCTGTCATGTGCATGTGATGATAAGTTGGTTCAGATCGGAGATCAATCGGCTAAATAACTTTGCGAAATAACACAGAGGTTGTGTTTTGTCCTGCTTTGTGCTTTGTTGACCTATGCTCAAGAATCCTGCAACAGAATTTTATAACAAGCAGTCATCAATGATAAGTGACAGTTGTTACAGTCTGAGCAGGATGGACAGTCTACACACAGTAGACACAGTTTGGTACGTATGTTAAAGCATGATTTCAGTTTATAGACCCTTGTAGGGTCGACGTCAGAGTCATTTTATTAGCTTGACACAAAACATGACTCGCCACCACAGGGCTGTAGGCTACATAGGAATCCTAAAATGTCGTCTTGTGTTACTGGGAGCCAGAGTAGAAGTCATGGCTCAAAACTTAAATTTTATCACATACCAGCTGCCACTGCCCATCAACAAAAATGAAGACAACTATGGTTAAATGCAATACAACAAAAGGACTGGACGGAGGCAATCATCAAAAATGCTCACATGTGCAGCGCACACTTCATCTCAGGTTAGGGAAAAGTATTTATGTATGTTGTAGGGATGAATAATGTTATGTGTATAAAGGGTTATCATGTCCAGCTAATTAGAAATTGGGGAGGTATTCAGAGGAATGTTGGATTTCTCCGTAACATTAGCTAACGTTAGCTTCGATAGCAATCATCCATCCACTGGCCAGTCTGGTCCCGTTGGTCAGTGATTACTTATTCAGTCAACACTTGTGGTCCTGGAGAGTGAGTGATCTGACATGGTGCGTTTGTAAATTCAGTCTCTAAATTGAGAGCCCTGTTGGTCAAAGAAATGAGGTGATATATTTCTATATAAAGTAACAAACGGTTAAGTTAATGAAACCCCGGCAAAACACGTATGTTGGCATGACTACACATCAATGTGAACTTAAAATAACATTAGATTGAGGCAGATATCTTGGTCTCTTGTGTATGTTGACAATTCTGTCTAAATTTTAGCCGAAGTATTTGGTAGAATTATTACCCAAACTATTTCGATCATTCATCAATGTTTACCTACACACTCACTTCCTTACCTTAATTTTGACCTACTGTCCGTACTGTAGTTCAGTCAGCCAACCTCGTGTGGATTAAATTATTGTTATGTGAATGTAAAATAATGCTTATGTGTGGCATCTAGACTCTGACCTCCTCACTCCTCACAAGGAAAGGAGGGAGTGGGGAGTCTACAGGAGCCTACAAGGGAGTGGGTGGAGGCTCTTTTGAAATGCTATAGGAAAGCAGCATCAGACAGTGTCAGAAAAGAGTGAGCACATACACAACATACTTCAACATACACCAGAATGTGGTTTGGTTGCTACTGTGGTCCCTGATTACTGAAACTAGCATGCTGTTCACTTACAAGTGAAATGTTAATGTGACATTAAAGAGTGCACTCGCTGTCAAACAAGAGGCTTTCTAATTAGATCTGGTGCAACTGTGACAAACTGAGCACTTGAAAAGAGTACCTGATTCTAACTGCTGCTGAATCCTCTTATTTAATCCCCACAGGACAGCAAGGCTGAGGCTGTATTAATGTCGAGTAGGGAAGGTTTTAAAGTCAGATTAGGAAACATGTAGCAATTACAAGTTTGGGGGAAATATTCTCGAGAGCAAAGGGCAACCACTTCTCTAGGGAATGATGTCTTCAGTTTGAGAAAAATGCAAAATGGCAGAGAGAGAAAATGGGATTAGGAAGACTGTACGAAGACGGGCAAAGAGTGAGTGAGGGAGAAACAGGAGAGGATGGAAAAAGAAAGAGGAATAAGCAGAGCTTGGTTGCTTGGCTCCCCCCTCCGCCGAGGCTGTAGATGAGTTACACGAAAGCAATACTGTAAAATCATTTTTTAAGGTAGTTATTAACTTTCCAAAAGGAGGTGCAGGGCATTAAAGGCTGTAGCATATTAAGCTATTAGTGTGCTGCTGTGGGTATACTATATGGCTTGATAATAGTGTACAGCAGGTACTTAAAACCCTGTTAAAGATAATTCAGTCTGGTCAACACAGAGTAAAATTACTGCTTGGGTTCCATTAAAACCATGTTTCAGTTTAAGTAGTCAACAAACATTTCTTTGGGGAGCAAAACATTTGTGGAGCTACTGTACAAGTGCTTCTGGCAAACACAACAACACAAGGATGGATCTGTTTGTTAGTAGTTGGTGATTTGGTGGCTAAAATGATGCATTCAAAACTGCCTCTACATAAAGATGGCAAAAACTCTATTATACACTAAGGGCCAATGTGAAAATGAATGGGAAGTAGGCACAGAATCCTAATCTCACATACTCCATGATGTTTTGGGGACAAGTGCCTGTTTCCAAAACAAGTTCTGCAACCTATACAACCATGTAGGTTGTCTACTCTTACCTTCTAATATGATCAGCAGGAACGTTCTCTAAATTAGCGCACCTACCGGCGGCAGAAGAAAATGACTGACATGATTGTTAACTGTTGCAGTTTTGAACACGTGGTTAATGCTGTGACAAGGTCACCGCTTAGTTAGGTTTAGGATTAGGTCATGGTTTAGGTTAAAATAAATACATTGGTTAAATATTTTAAGTTCCATACGGACCTTTCTTCACTTACTTGACGTAAGTTAAGTACACTACATGCATGGCATCAGTTAAATATGTAACTGACATACAACTCTTAAAGTAACTTAATGTTGACTTTTGGATTTCACATGGGAGACAAAGAGTGGCCTCCTGGGTCAAAGTCCTGTGCTTGTTTGACCCGTCCATCTACCTCTCTCCCAGTCTTTGTCACTCTTTTTACTACGTCACCTGACTTCCTCTTTTGTTCCCATCATTATCACAACACTCACTGGAGGCTAACTATAAACATAAATATGGGTTATATTACGCTGCTTTTAGGAATGGCGTTTTGGGGGGACGATAGTCTACCTCAAAAACACTATCTTGTAGCTATGATCTGAAGATCTAAACCAGGGCTTCTGTAAGTCCGCAGCAAGGTCTGCTTCCAGACTGAATGGAAAGTCAGTCCAGACTCTTATTTTGGACAAAGGTTAAATTTTGGTCCGAACAAAAATCAGGTTGAAGATATTTAAATGTCTTAAAACATTTCATGTTGTATTTAATTGTATTGTTGTTGAATTTCATGTTGTGTCTACGTTAACATTATGACATTTTACAGACATTGAGTTTTGTTCTCTATACCTCACAACTAAATGTTGTTGTTCTACTTCAAGATGATGTTGGCAGGAAACATTTGGAAGATGTTGTATTTCAGTTACTTAACAACACAACTTGAAACCAACAAAATATCAATGTCAGATTGATGCTGGCATAGGACATTGACCTAAACTGAATCTTGGTTACCCAACATCACAATCTATATTAAACTAAATACTGATGTCAAACAATGTTGGTGGCAAGCTGGGCAGATGAATGTGGGTTCAGTGTGGCTTGTTTCCCTATTGTTGACATCATTATCAAGGTGATGTGAACTGCTGGAGAGTCCACGAATTTATGTTACACCTCAGAATTTGCTATCAGCTCCTATCTCCCAGATACAGACTGTGTCTGAGTTAGAAATAATAATGCCTGAGCCGTGTCTGCCATAATTTCGTGCCACGCCAATCACAAGAGATGACATTAGTTAATTGGAGCAACAAGTAGTGTACCTGAAGGTAGAGTAGGGCGCGTCTGCACAGAACATACCATTATTTAAAGTTGTTCTGGACCTTTGGCCTTGGATTAAAATCAGATGTAGACCTTTTGGTAATATGTTTGAGAACCCCTGATCTAAACACAATAAAGATATGGAGGCATTATCCTCTGCATTACCACATCTGTTGAGACATGTAGTTGCGGTTTGGTCATTGTTTCCTTTGAAGAGTCAGGGCATTCTCCTGAAAGTCATACACAGCTGACTAAATTTGAAAAATGTATCTGTGCCTCAGTTTGGCGTTTCATCCCAACTTAAGTGGCAACTTAAACATAACATACCAAAATATGCTAGGTAACTGTTTGCCACTGTCAAAATATGAAGCGAGACCTGTAACCCAAAGTTAATATTGTGCATTATCACACGTTCTGCTGATTCATTAGGTCACTAAACAAAACAGAAAGTCAGTCAATGAAACGTCATTTTTCATTATTAGTGGACTTCATTGCAAATTAACATTCCAAATAGTTAAACTGTGGCTAACAGGCTCATTTCTATGTACTGGAATCAACTTGAACCCAAGTCTCTGAGGCAGACATAAGTATAAAAAGCAACAATAAATACTTTTTTCGTCACTGAGAAAAAAATCCTGATATATACTGAATGTTAGATGTGTCATTAAAAAAAGAAGAATTCAATCTGATTTAATAATAATTGAATGGCTTCACAGTAAGGCTATAATATGTTTAACAATATTTTCATAAAACTAAGCTTTTAAATTAAAAACAGTTTTTCTCCAAAATTCTCCAAATTCTGCTGTCAAACATAAGATGAGGCAGACATAGCTTTGTCATCCTGCCTCTGTGTTTTGTTATAAGCTTGGTGTCACTCCTCTTCGATTGTGGCAGACACCGGCTGTTTGAATTAAATATGAGCTTGTCTGTGTTTTCCCCTCTGGCAGCACAGTACACGTGGGGTTCACACTAGCAAGCTTCATCATCATATTCTTGAATTGCTGGCTACATGTGTTTGTGTGAGTATAACTGCAACAAGCAGGTGACTTTGTGAGTGTGTTTGTGTGTGCAGGTGTCTGTTTGTTTCTCATTAGGAATATCGTTGACAACATTAGAATGCATGGAAGAAGGTCCACAGGGGTGCACGGGTGTGTGTGTTTGTGCGTGTGACAGAATGATGCATCAGCTTTGTTTAACAGGACGCACACGCACACACTTTTGCAGTCATTCATCAAGCCCACAAGCGGACCTGAGGGTGGGCCTCAGGGAAGGCCCAGAGGGTTGTACCCTGTGTCATCAAGTGGCACTTTTATGTGACCCAACAGCACCTACACCTTATCGACAAGTCAGCTACAGCCTAGAAACCCTTCGCACCACCACTGCTGCGTGTCCATTAATTGTACCTGCCACTCCCCCCGGCTTCTTTGCAGAATCTAAACAGCTTTGTGGTGTTTGTGAGGTCAGGGCTGACCAACAGCTTCTTTTAATGATAAGCCACCCCTGTGGCTGACCCCTGTAGCCTCAGCCTTTGAGCTCATCTGTCACTTAATGATGATGTAATTATCCAAACTTTTATGTGCTTGCTCACTATAGTGTAGATGTTATTTGACCCTCACACCTTGCATGTGACCAATTGTGGCCAATTAAATCAGTGCATAATTACCATTCTTCAGGACTTTTAGATTATGTTTGTTTGAAACATGAATTAATTTGTTTACAGTTTACATTTCGCTCATTTACTGACAGGTACCAGAACAGTGGGTGGTAGAATTGGACAGCTGAAGAGAAAGGACAGCTCTAGGTTGAAAAACATGAGAGAAATTTACACAGCAAGGTGGAGCGAGATACAAAGTTTAGACGAAGAAAAGCAAGAAAAAAGCAGTTGCCTCATTTTTTATTCCCTGTATATCCCTGCTACCAAGCAGCCCTCCTCTCCTCCCTCTATTCCCTATTTCTATCTCCCTGCATCTCTTAATTACACCCAGTGTTTGCACCGTGGGAACATGCCTGCCACTTATGCCCGACTTGTTGTTCTCCTTCCTCACTGTGCTGGTGGAGGAGAGAGATGGGTGGCGCACGTGTGCAGGTGTTGTGCATCTCGGCAGACTCCTTCCCGCTCCTTTGTATAGCACACAAAACAAGGACACGCTGTGAACTGCTATGAAATTATGCAGAGAGGTAGATTAGAAGAAATGAGCACTAACTTTTCTCCCTCTGGCTCCCTCCATCCAGCTCATCCTGCTTTTCGTGTCATATGCAAATAGACTTGACAGAGAGGAGCCCATCACAGTGTGTGTCCTTCACGTACTGCATCATCAGAGTGTATTGACTCAGAATAAGAGGCTCGTCTCTCCTCCGTTCCCCTCCTTAATAAGCCTTTTCACTTTGGCATATTTGTCAGAGTGGAGCTCAAAAGGAGAACATGATGTAAAGAGGTAGGGAAGTTGGCCTGGGGGTTTTCATATGCAAAGCAGCAATATGTGGAAAACATCTTTTTTTGTGTGATCTGAGGGACTGAGCTGTAAACGATGTGATTCTGTCCTTGATGGACTGCAAGGGTGCTGACTTCCCAAACATGTTGCACTTGTCTTTCTTTCTTCATTTCATCAGGATATTTACTCTATAACTCTCAAGCTAGTTTTTCTTTTTCTCGCTATCTTAATTGTTTAGGGAGGTATGCACACAAATGCAAGGATGACAAGTTGCACTAGATCAGCAGCAAATATGTACTCAAATCAACAATGAAAACACCTTTGAGACATCATCATAATTAGCCAAATGTTTGGCCAAAAAAGCTGGATTAAACAAATGTCTGTAACTGATTCCTCTCAGTGGTTTGTATTTCTGTTTCACTGTTAAGAGATGCATCACAATTGCTTAAATATAAAGGTAAACCCTTTCAGTAGATAAGAACCTGATTTAGATGACTGCCTTTGCTGAGGAATCCAATGCAAATACGTTCCCATACCAGCACAACTGGAGACACATGCCGATGCAGTCCTTTAAACACTAGTACCCTCCATAGCTGAGCAGCGGTACTGCATCCCAGCATGAATCTCAATAGAATATCAAAATGATGAGGTGTAGCCATAGGCTTGTTATTCTCTGATCAGGGCTATTGATCAGTGATCCATCCTGGTCTTTTATTATCTCGTCTTCTCTTAATGTGCTATTGACTTTCCCTTCACTCAACTGTCTGCTCAGGGGAAAACATACAAGGCAGACAAAGACGAATAGACAAAGGCAGAGCACGCACATCTGTGTTTTCTGTGTGAAAGCCTGTGCAGATTGGTGTGTGTGCATTGGCAGGTTTTACATAGTGTGTGTGTGTTTGTGTTTATACCCTGTCGGAGAAGCTCAGCTGCAGTGCAGTGCTGCGCCGGGTGCCATGCTGGCACTAATTAAACATCCTCATCAGTCCATTGGCTTAATTAGATGTGTCTGTTTCCTTGACTGCAGAAATGAAAGGCAGCAGAAAGAGAGAAAAAGATGGTTTATTTTAAAGACGAACAGGACTGAATGAAAGAGAAGTTAATTTGTAAGCCAACAGGTGTTTAGGTTTAAAAAGTTATGAAATGTTTACAAATGAGAAAAAAGGGTTTCTGGCTGTGTTAAACAAGGGGAATTAGTGCATATATATGTGTGTATGGGTGTGTGCAGACAGGGTGAGGGCCTGGGGGTGTGTGGGGGTTGCGTGTTGGAACGCTGCAGGCATCCCTGCTCCATCTGGTATGAGCCGTATTGTAAGTGACCTGAGAATACCCTGCACAAGCACACATACACAGAAAGGCTGTGCATTAATATGCTATTATATGCTGTGTTTCAGTGTGATCAGCAGAGCCCCGGGGCTGAAGCTGGTGGTGGAGACTCTGATGTCGTCACTGAAGCCCATCGGCAACATTGTGGTCATCTGCTGTGCCTTCTTCATTATCTTTGGCATCCTAGGAGTACAGGTGAGAGAAGAGGGGGGAGGGTGTGGGTAAGGTGAGGAGGGGGGATGTAAAAGCAGCCTTGATGGCACTGACAGAAACATTATCCTCCTCCTACCCTGCTGCAAAAGTTTGACATGTGACAAATATTCCCTCAATTCTTCACTTTCTCCTATCCGATCTTGGTAGTACATACATCTTGGAATCTTAGCAGAGAATTGTTTTTCCATGCACTCCACACATTATAACTCACAGGGTAGGACACTTATGTATGCTTATATGGTTGCAGTAGAGATTTCATGGCTAACAGCCCAAGGACCAATCTATACCAACGAGCTATGTGCCCTTGGCATACCGCAGGCTCCTGTCTATCAGCATGTTTATGTCCATAAACCATCTGTCTAAGTAAAGCGGTGTCACAAAGGGTTAATGGCTGTGACGATACCATGAAGCAGTGACTGGAAGCTGTCACTCGCATCTGTAGAATTCACTGCACCGCCCTTGACCTCCAGTGTTGAAAATGTTCTAAATGTTGTCAGTATAAGTGTGGCCATTCGGTAGCCTATAATTTTTTTATATGTTTCATACCAAGCAGCCATTGCTGTCTTTTGTATTTAAGTTTCCAGGTACCACTATTGGAAGACCTGAATCCCAGCTAGTGCCCTAGCCCTTACCTTTTACAACCTGAACCTGGGTTACTCACACAGACTGGCAGGGTGCTTTGCCAAGTACAGTAAATATACATATACAGCCAGCAGCCAGTTAGGTTAGCTTAGCAGAAAGACTGGAAACATGGACCTTTTTTCCACCCAAATAAGTGTGTATATGCAAAACATTTTTAAACACAGGAAAACTGGTGTGTCAAATTCAGTGTTTGTGCCTGAAGTAAACAGTAGAAAGCAGCATGGAGGCAAGAGAAAATGTTAATGATAGTTACCTTTTCTTAAGGTCTGTTACTTATTCAGTCTCTTTAAAGTCGGTGGAGACTTATTTGGAACAATGCTAAAGCACTGTTTGGGCGGAGACAGATGGAATTTGTGGTGGTGTGTCACTGTATTGTGCTGGAAAAGGGCCGTGGCCACCTGGATATCATATTTCCATCAGCGCTGGGGCCGATAAATACTTTTGACTTCTGCAGAGTCATTTGTCCCAAGAATGCCAATTGTAACCCTTCCCACTAAGACAAAAACAGATATTATTTGGTGTTAGTGTGTTTTTGTCCAGTGGGAAAGTGGCTAAGAAACGACAGCAAATCTAGCTCTGTCTGAAAGTATCAAAATCCTTAAATGTGGTAATACTGGAGGACAGGAAGTTAAAGGTTTTTGAGAAAGTGTTTCTGCTGCTCTGTTGAGGAGACTGTATCCTCCTGTATCATAAGTACCCTTAATGACACTTCAGTATCAGAGTTAAACTTTTACTGCAGACCCCAACTTCTATTTATTCTCACTGCAGCCAACAGGAGGGTAGTCTATCACTGAAAAGAGCCGCATTCTTTATCAATAAATAACGAGTCTTATCAAACATGGATATCACCCACCTAGAGTGCTACTGTGCATGGTTTAAAGCAAAAAAAGAAAACAAACAAACAAGCAAAAAAACAAACAAACAGTTGTCTAGAGATACTGGGGGAAAAAAGAAACTGTGAATCTTCTGGAAATATACTTTGTATGCGATGATATGAAAAATGTATGAAACCAAGCATACTACAAACAGCAGGAAGTACTTGTACGAATCAGTTTTCTGTTGAAGGTCACTGTAAAGTAAAGGGTCAATTTGTTTTTCTCCTCAGCTCTTCAAGGGGAAGTTCTTCGTGTGTCAAGGAGAGAATGTACAGAATATTACCAACAAGTCGGAGTGTTGGCAGGCCAACTACAAATGGGTCAGACACAAGTACAACTTTGACAACCTGGGACAGGTAAGATTTCTAATCAATTAGCATGTGGACAAATGTTTTGCCGAGCTGCTTCAAAATTACATTTTCACGAGCATTTCAATTTATATATTACTCTCTCATTGTTTCTTCCCTTTCTCTGTCTCAGGCCTTGATGTCTTTGTTTGTTCTGGCATCAAAAGACGGCTGGGTGGACATTATGTATGACGGTCTAGATGCTGTAGCAGTTGACAAACAGGTTAATATGTTTAAACTCTCTCACACAGAAACACACAGGTTCACAATCTTTTAGCTGTCATTCATGAGTTAGAATTCAAAGAAGGCTTCTACTGTAAATGTCTACAAAGTGCTCTGTATCCTGTGTATGTTTCAGCCGATAATGAACCACAACCCGTGGATGCTACTCTACTTCATCTCCTTCCTGCTGATCGTAGCATTCTTTGTGCTCAACATGTTCGTGGGTGTCGTGGTGGAGAACTTCCACAAGTGCCGGCGCCACCAGGAGGCTGAGGAGGCCAAGCGCAGGGAGGAGAAGAAACTGAAACGCATGGAGAAAAAGAGACGGAGTAAGGAGAAGGAGCTGGCTGGTCGGTAGTCTTTCCACATCTTTCTGAGTCCTGCTTGATTTGAGCCTGAGCCTTCTTTTTTTTCTTTTTTGCTTTTTGATTTGGTTTGGCCGAATCTGGAAGAACGCAATTAGTGAGCTAGTACCAACTACAGTTGCTGCTCTGCGGTAGAACCTTCCCTCTCCCCTTCCATCCCTTTCTCTTTTCCTCGTAGGCCCTCTAGCTAGTTTTTGATGCAGTCTGGTGGTCACCTATTCTGGCTCTGCAGACTCTGCTTCAGACTGTGGAGGCTCTTCTTCAACTCCAGCATCAAATTGATCAAGCTGGGTGTTAAGTAAAGCTTTCAGCATTGGCCGGTTGGCAGAGGTAGGAC
>JAPZEB010000014.1:20336079-20366026 GCA_029783705.1 Chaetodon striatus | reverse complement strand
TATTGGTCACTCAATGCAATAACATTTTGGATGAAGTAACATCTAAATTCAGTACAATGGATACAATGCGGTCTGTTTGCATACTGTGTCAGTCCTACAGCAACAAGGAGTGGGAATCACCAGAGGCCCCAAGTTATGATATTATCACGATACTTAAGTCAGTATACAATACTATTGTGATTTTAAATGTGTTGTGATACGCTGAATATTGCAATAACATATTTTGCAATATATTGCGATTTATTACCCTTTTTCCAGTGCAAATTATATGCCCAAAGGAAAACTTTTTTAACATCTGTTTTTTATCTAATAAGATCAAGTTTACAGTCAGTTAATGTTACGTCAGTCTTTTTTATTGTGGCAAAAATGTATCTTGTGGACTGAAAAAGCAATCGGTTTCATTATTCTAATAGGCTACCAAAAGTTTAATTTGTATTTGCAAAATTAATGATTATTTAATGTAAAAGAGATACTTGGTGTCCGTGTAACAATACAATGTTGTCACACAAAAATAGTGCAATACTATGCTATATCCATTTTTTCTCCCACCCCTAGCAGCAACTGAAAACTGCAGAACTGATTCCAGTATAATATAATATTCAGGCAAAGATACAAAATTCTAGCAAATGTTTTATTGTTATTCATTCATGTATTTATTTATTTATTTATTTATTTGGCATAAAAATTATTCAGTCAAAAAATACTGAATATTGGCACAGAATATTTGCTTCCTTAAAAATATTCAGTATCTGCATTGGCCTTTAAAACGTGTCATTAGATTATAAGTCTTATGGTGCGTTTAAATGAGGGTGTCTTCACCATGTCCACGAGAGGAGGGCCCCCCCGTTATGGCATTCATGATCTTATAAGTGGAAATTTTCCGAGAGAGTTTACAACTTCGTGTACACGACTTCCCATGTCTTAAACACGTGCTCATGAGCTCCATTAACATGCAGCATAAATCTTTCTGGAACACAAGGTTTATGGCCTCACAGGTCTTCAGATAGTGTCAGCTATATAATATGTGCCAATAATACTAACATGCCAATAATAATAAAAAATAACCTTTCAAAAACACCCTTCCTCGTTCTTGGTGAGGGTGAGGAAAGGGATTTGGTCAACAAAAAAATAAATAAAAATGCGATAAGAACTGTCTGCTAAGAAAGGCAATGATGAACTATAAAAGAGAGGTCAAAACAATAAATATAAGATTATTACTCAGTCAATAAAATAGAAAGAGCCATAAAAAGGGTTTAAATTGATGCTTCAAACTGTATAAATTTAAGGTAATTTTGGGTACTACAAATTCCACCCATCTGGTACACCTGAAAAGAAATACAAATCATATGTATCCAAAGTATCCACATCAAGGTCTGCCATGGATACTGATATTTATATCCCATATGTTAATCACCACCAGGCAGCTGTTTCAGTGAGGATTATTAGAAATATCTCTGTCGCTTCAACATATTGTTGACCACCTGCTTAATCAGAACCCTAAGGTGGAGGCAGAACAAAAGATGGTTAAGGGAGGTAGAGGGAGAGCGGGTATTTAGCAAAATTCCAGTAGAACAAAAGAGACAAAGAGATGCAGCATAAAAGAGAGAGGAACCAGCTGAAGAAAAAATGACAAGAATACAGTGAGGGGTTACAGGACAGATAAAGATGTAGTATGGCATAGCAGATGGGAATGGAATAGATAATGAGGTAGTAAGGGTGATACGTAGGAGGTATAGAATAGTAGAACTATTGTGGGGTACAATAGGACTTTTGGTAAAGCAAAGAGTTTTTATGGAACAAAGGTTGGTGGTTAGAATTATAGACTGTATAAAAATAATGCAGCAGCTGAGATGTCACCGACTGGTGACCAAGGTAATGATGAACAAACATTGGTGACCATATTTGGGTGAGAGGGTTGAGCTAACCCTAATGCTAGCTTAGTTAGCACAGCGCATCTACAGTCTAAACTGTAATAATGCTAGCACTTATCTTTGCGAGTGAGGAACAGCCTGAACATCCGACTCCTTAGAGGGTCTTTAAGTACAACCAAACACTCAACAAGACTGTTTTTTAGGTGACGAAAATATTATAACACACTGAAGTAGCGACAGTAATACGTATGGCTACGCCAATGAAATTTGGGGCTACCCCATGGTTTCGTTACCTAATCAACAATGTCATTGAGTAGCAACTTGCCAATCGACAACACCGACCTCTTATTCAAAACAGCCACGCCTGAATTATACATAACTTAAAGCTTTAATAATGTAAACGGTTATATAAAAATTCATCCCCTGTACAGTTGTCATTAACAGAGAAATTAGCTCTAGTGACCAAAATTGTTTTTTGTACCAGGCTGTAAACATGGATATTTCTGCTGTAAAGTTGGATATTTTAACATGGGGGTCTATGGAGATTGACTCACTTTTATAGCCAGTCTCAAGTGGCCACTACAGGAAATTTAGTTTTTGGTACTTCATCGTCAACCCCAGAGGTTGCTGCTTGGGAAGAGTAGAGGATATTTAAGTCTGAGATGTCAAGGAATTGACCATTTGTAGCAAAGTGTCATACAGTTAATGAAAGTTTTTTTTTTGATAGAATAGAAGGTCTCAAGGTAGTGGAGGGTCTTTGGTTAGTGTAGGTTGTTGTGATGTTGAGCATTTTGTTGTAGAAAATAGTGAAGTAGGGAGACGTATCAGAAACTGGAACTAGCTGTGAGTTAATGAATTACCACCAGTGAGGCTTGTGTGAAATCTCCTTTGACCACCAGTTCTCTTGCTGTCTCGCTGCTAAAGGTCAGTTTTTACATGCAGATGGGCACTCTAAATTCTCCCACAGGCAAAAATGGACACTTTGATTCTAATGGCCTTTTCATGGAGAATGAGGGAGGGAGGATTGGAGGGCAATGTGAGTGATCTATTAATGGAATGGCTAATTCTAGAGAAGAGGACAGAGTTTACAATATGGACTGTTAATGCAGGAAAAAAATATATGTACAGCAAAAAATATCCGCCATAGCAAGCCATTTAGAGTAACTGAATCACAATAAAAAATGGTTTTCCTTTTAAAAAGTGAAAAAAAATAACTATAGGGTGAGATCATTTCATTGGTTTTCAGTGCAGTTTCAGCACAATTAAATAAACGAGTGGCAATGAAACCCAAAGCTAGCTCTGCTAAGACAACAGCAAATTTAATGCTAGGTTTACTGACTTGTTATGATTGATACTTGTGTAGTCTATTGATCTTTAATATTTCTCCCCCTGAAATCCTCAGGAGTTGGACAATGCATTGGAGATCTGTAACTACATCTTCACCCTCATCTTTGTGCTGGAATCTGTCTTCAAGCTGGTGGCCTTCGGCTTCCGACGTTTCTTCAAGGACAAGTCAGTTTTTAACTACTATGCTTCCCAAAGTGACACAGTGACCTTTGTCAAACATCTCCGACACAGATCAGACACAAGTCCTGAATAAACATTTAGCTCCCCATTTAGGGTTTTGACATTTTAGTGGACGTGATATTGTAATAGAGCGGCTGTTAAAGGTACCGTTCTTTAACCTCTGAGTCATGTGGAAAATCTGAGGCAGCGTTCTGAGAGCTCAAATGAGCTTTTTCTAAGGTGCTCCAGTGGATGGTTCTCAGTGAGCCTGTATGAATACAAACGGCCTCGTTAAACACCCATAAAACACGCTGCCTTAGATGATTTCATAGCTTTGAAATCCCTGGCTTCCCGCTGAAAACCACACAATAATGCACAAACACAATCACAACAGCACAAATATAAACTACCACACATCACATGTACGTGAATACACACACTAACAAACACACCTCATCGGAGGCATCATGTTTTTGGACTAGTGCTGACCACCAAGGGCTCCATGATGTCCATTCTCTTTGCCAGAGTAGACAATTATCCTTTTTGCATTTTGGCCGTGTTCCAGTTTGATATTACCTCAATACACATACACTCACACACAGGTACACACAAACACAGCATTCAGCCAAGACCTCCAGGACTAATTTGAAAATCTCATTGGCTTGTAAGTTGATTTTCTTGTGTTGATTCACACACTTTGGGTATCTAAATGGGATGTGAGGGACGAACTACAGAGTGGACTCTCAAACCTGCTCATGGAGAAGAAACAATGGACACTGACAGACCTGATTAGTACGACCACCCACCACTGACTTTTTACTCTCATATTGTTCCAAACATTTTTTTCAGTGCACATTTATTGCACGGAGGCTGGAAAATTAGTTTTGGTCCCAACACTTTGATCTCAAGTCAAGTTACAGTACCTGGGAAAGAAAGTAGCCCGCTGACTCCTGATCTGAGTGTGCCAATTCATCATTATGATACACTAAAATAAAATGATACCATTGCTGCTGTTTTAATCTGCCTCATAACACTGAAATAGTCTGCACGCTCCCATGCATCCACACTGAATTGTCTCTAAATTTAAAGTTTATGTGATTAGTTAACTGTGTGTGTCAAACACTCACCCCTGTAGGCTTGGAAGCTTGTAAAAAGCTTGTTGTTCGCTCCTTCGCAAAGCACTGCAGCTGTCGGCAGCTAAGGTTCCTGTCAGTTACACTGCATTCTAGTGACAGGTTTTTATAGAAGAAAAAAAGTTTCAAGATGTCCATAAGAACTAATCAAACCACCCCTGCAGCACTTCTGTCATCTATCTTTTTTTAGTCCATCCAAATGAATAGTATGTTTCAAACACTCATTCATTAAAATATAGTGTAGCTTAACACAGCTTCTGTTCGTTACTCTGACTGAGCATGCATGTGCAGTGTCAAAATAGAAAATGTAATTTTACATCAACAGAACTGTGGATACACCCGATCAGGATAACACAGAACTACCTTGTTCTGTTCCTGATATAAGTCTGATATCTTGTACTTTACGAATGTATTACTGTTGTCAATAAAGCCACACCAAAACCAAGAACGGTTCCAAGAATAGATCAATATGCCATGATATTGCACATAAACTGTTTCACATTTGGGGAAGGACATTTGTTAGTTTTCCAATCGTTAGATTAGATTGATACCACTCTCGTGTCTCCACCAAAATATGACCTCAGAGCCAGTAGATGGTTAGCTAAAGACTGGAAACAGGGGAAAAGCTAACCTGCTCTGTCAGCAGGTAACAGAATCCTCCTACCAGAACCCCCAAAAGTCCAAAAAAACACATTATATATTGTCACTGTTAGGTTCCAGGAAACCAGTGCGCCCAGCCAAGAACAGTCTGGCACAGAACTCTTCTTAAAATAGCAACTTCTGTCATTTTGGTTTGTATAGGGATTAACCCAGGGGTGGAGCCAGACGTAAAGATTTGTAGTTCAGCCGAAGCTAGGGGGATCTGGAGGCAAGCTCCACCAAGTGATTTGAGATAATAAAATGCTTAAAAATCTGTACATCATTTTGGGAAAACGTGATAGTTGTGGATGAAAAAAATCGTCCTGTAGCACCTACATCCTCTTTTGTATCTAACTGTTCTCTGATTGTCTATGATGTAAATGGGCTTTTAGGAAAAATTTGAGGCTTGAACTTCTGTGTCTGAAAATAACACATGAACATGAATCAAACATACTAGCAAAGATAATTCAGCCTGTTCATAGAAAAAAAACCAAAAAAAAACATTCACTTTCCAGTACACAACATTAATGCTAGGCTAACTGTTACCCATGAATCCTTGTGCAATTATGTTAGCTAGCTGACGCTTATAATAATGGTGATTTCAACTAGTCAGCTAACATTAACGCACTATTTAAACGTATTGGCCACTCGGCTGTAATATTATTCAAAGTGTTCGAACGTTCTTTTGAGCCACAATGGATTGTTTTATAACTTTTCGAGCAATAGACTCTGACACACCATCCACTTTAGGAGCCCGTGGGAAAGTGCAGAGGGTGAGGCCAACACATTGTAGCCATGCTACACCTACTGCTGACTTAGCAGCTACAAGCATGCACAAACAAGAGGAGACCTGAAAATATTAAAAGAATTATCTCTAGTCCAACTCAGTTTTATATAATATATGTATTAGGGGGTCTTTCTCTTTTTTAGTTAAGGGGGCCTTGGCCTGAAAAACACTGAAGCTTTCTGCTATGATGTGCTGATTAGTGAGCTTTAGAGGTGCTGGTAGGTGGTCTCTGCTACCTTTGAAAGAGGCAGGTTAGGTGTTTCCTCCCGTTTCCAGTCTTGGTGCTAAGCTGAGCTAACCTCTTCTGGGTGTGGGATATTTCCTCTCTTCTAGCTCTCAGCAAACAAGTATCAAACTGTTTGATGTCTGAGGGAAAACTGGCAATTTATAACTCATGCTTTTTTAAAGGTCTTTAGGTACATAGCTTATTTAAACTAAAACTCAAGTTATATAAAAATGTACACACGATTTTTCACACTCTAAAATCCAAGAGCTAAAATTAGTGCATAAATGTATTTATTGGCAGATGTCAGCACAGCTGTTCACCTGTACTCCTTCACTGGTGAAGCATGCTGAGGATGGCAGGTTCTGAAACATATCTGCTATAAGGAGTTGAACTGATTTTGGCTTTGCTCTCTTAAGAGTGTGGGCTCCTGGGAAGTCACAAGTATTTGTCTGGAAGTCAAAATTGAGTTGCAAGTCTTACTAATCTTGTCAAGTCTAAAGTGATCTGATTTAGGCCCAGGTCATCTGACCCGAGTTCACATACAAAAGAAAATGACTTATCAGAAATGATTGATGATATGTGCAGAACGGTTTTTGCAACCAGTTTCATTCATTAGAGGTTTCAGTGAAAAAAGCGATCTAAGTCATTGGCAGACACTGAGTGTGTGTGTGTGTGTGTGTGTGTAGGTGGAACCTGCTGGATCTGGCCATCGTGCTGCTGTCCATCATGGGCATCACTCTGGAGGAGATTGACGGCAAAGCTTCACTGCCCATCAACCCCACCATTATCCGCATCATGAGAGTGCTGAGGATTGCACGAGGTATGAACACCGTCCCTCTCCCCCTCCCCATGCATCCATCCATCCATCCATCCGTCCATCCATCCATCCATCCGTCCATCCGTCCGTCCGTCCGTCCGTCCATCCATTCGCCTGTCCCCTCCCCTCCCTGACATACCTTCTCACAGACAAAGACACACTCTCTTGCTCTCTTTCACAGTGCTATACTTTTAAGATGCCTTGTAAAACAGCCACGTCCCTGGGACTCCCCTCTTTATCACTTTTGCATGGCAGGTCTCAGTGGGGTTCGGGCAGGGTGTGAGTCGACCAGATGGCACAGAGAAACACAGTAAACTGGCAAACACAGTGCAGAGATAGAGCAGAGAGTTTAAATGTGGAGACAAAGACTAAGGAATGGGAGAGATGAGGAAGGATAGCTCAGGGTGGACGAGAGTCAAGACACATTATATTAGTAAGTGAATTAAGCTGCGAGAAACTGAGACTAGGTATGGAGGGAATAAATGAGAGGAGAAAGGGAAGAGAAGAGAAATTAAAGGAGGAGGCAGGGATGATAAATAACTTCTGACCTGAAAATAGATTATGAGAATATGGAAAGAAGTTGGAAAGAGGAGCAGTTGATGTTAGAGTGAAAAAAGCTGAGATGAAGTGAATGAGGAGGAGATAAATGAACAGAAGAAAGGTATGTCGTGAGTGAGAGAGACATACAGTATATCTGGAAAGAGAATAAAGGGTGGAAATGGGTGGAGGAGGCTCAGAATTAGGAAGGTCGAGTTAGAGAGAAGAGGAGGATTTGGCAGTAGGGAATAAGAGGAAGAAAAAGGAAAACTGTCTGTATACTTCAGGCTGATTACTGTCCAGGTAATTAAAGATAAGAGAAGGTTGGAGGGAGGGAAACAGGACGAAGAGGCGAGGAGACCCAACAGAAAGAGGAGATAAGACAGACAGGAGGGAAGCTCATCTGTTTTGTCTGATTACTGATCGTGTAATAAAAGAAGTAGCAGGGAAGTCATTATTGATTACTGTCACACAGAAGGCACAGGCACAAACACATGCTCTTGTGTGTAGTGTGTGTGTGTGTGTGTGTGTGTGTGTGTGTGTGTGTGTGTGTGTGTTTGTTTGGCTGGGTACAATAGTTGGCTCATTTTCTATCTGGCATCAACATGCATCTCATGTTCCATGTTCAGACTGTATCATTTACACACTGGCTCCATTGTAATCACATTTTATCACAATCTGTCCTCGCTAGTGTTGATGTACAAGTTACATCTTAGGTTTAAAGCTGAACTTTTCATCTCACATTCCAATTTTAACAACTTTATTCTATTTAAACTGCCCAACGATAGCTGTCTAAATTGTTAGTATATAGTTTTTCAGTATCCTTTTGAGCTCTTTTGATAAAAGCAAACATGGTGAAAGACAAAACCTGAAGACCCCCCTTTACACCCTTTATTGACATGCCTCTTGTGTCCAGATTGTTTTAGATATGAGTGAACCTGAAGACATGTACAAGGTATTAATAGATGTCTCCAGTGTCCATATTGAGATCTATATTCAGATCACAACTTATCATCTTTATCATCATTGATTCCACTGTTGTCATCCTCATCATAACTAGCACTGTTGGTGGAGTCCATGCTAATGTTAGCATCTTATGAATCTTCTGACCTCTCCTTCACCATGGCAAAAGGCTAGTTGATGGCCCAGCAGTAATTGCACATCACTAAAAAAGGGACAAGTTACCCTGCCCCTGACACTGTTCATGTTGATATCCTTGGCTTTTCTGTATGCCAGCTAGGACTGCCTCCTGGAAGTCAAAGATTCAAATCATCAGTCAGAGCTCCCTCAGTCCACTGAGATTCCTTCAAGCCAAGCAGTGGTTTCTTTTTTTTTTTGTCATTCAGTGTGCAGTGTAGGTCGTTTCAGTTCCCAGATTTAGCAAAGTGAGCACTCCTTGCTTTTATGCTGCTCTCTGGTACAGGCAGCTGTGGACCCAGACCAAGGGTAAATAAGATGGAGGAAGCTGCCCACAGGAAGAGAGGCTTTGCCTGGTCAGGCTCTAAGATAACATTATCTTCTGCCTTTTGCTTAGAAGTGGTGAATTCACAGCTCACAGCAGCTCTGACCAACATTTGATATAGTATCAGCAAAAAATTGTAAGTGTAGTCCGCCCGCATTAGCTCGAAGGGCTAAGTTGGCCTGAACTTCGCTGTCACCCTGACTGCCCCACCGAACCTCGTTCAAATTCTCAAAATCTATATGGAAAAAGAAAAAAAAGGCAGTCATTCATACTGAACAGCCAAATCTGATTCGACTCATATAATTCTGAGTCAGGTTTAGCCCTAGTGCCAGTTTAATTTTTTACTTTTTCATTGACATTGCAGCCAGGACTGGTTGTAGCCATCCCCACCATTTGCTCAGCCATTCCTTCATAAATTGCTCAGTTGCAATATGAATTGCCAAGTTTTGCTTGTATAATTTTGTCGGACCACATTGAAAGCAGACACTTGGTCTCGTCCGAACTCCATTCAGGAGTGCCTAGAATATTCATAAGCTTCCTTGCTTTCTAGCTGACCAGCCAATGGCTGCTAACTTGCTGGTTCGGAAAAGTTGCACTTGATTCCATATTTTCACCCATGTCTTTGTTGCATGAGGATAGAGAACCCAAGTGCATTTACACTTATGTTCAGTGTGGTCATGATCCATCCCTGACCACCTTCAGAGTTGGTTTGGCTGATCGAATCACAATCTAATGCATTTGGCCGCATGCACGCCTGTACTGTAATGTGGTTAGGCACCATCCAAGAGCAATCCGATCACCCAAAATGCAGTTCAGTGCAAGATGTAAAGGGGGTCTACGAGATGTAACAGGACTATAGTTAGAGACTGAGGGAGATGTCAATCAAGCCCGGTATGTGACACCAACAAGGTTCTGAAGAGAGGTCTCATCAGGCAACAAATTAAACACCTGTGTCAATGGATGACGGATGTGTTGAGGCTTTAAGTGCAAACAAATATGGGCTGTAGGCCTTTTATCAAGGAGACATACTGACACATCTAAGTAGAAAAAACAACAGTGGAAATAACAGAATTAATGATGACTGAATTCCATTTAACCGCTCCAGTTTCAGGGTCCTGGTTTTCAGGTACACAGAAATCAGCAATATATTTCTACTGTGACAGCTTGAGGAAACTATGGAGAGAAAAGCAGTTTAATTTGATGCTATGAGTTGAAAGGTAGGATTGCTGGGAAATGTGTGATGACTTTATTGTTTTGACTTTTTAGTTACACCCACAAATGCATGAGGTCACCATGCACTATCAGCAGCAGTTTTCTTGTGGCTGTTTGATTGGATGTTTAAATATGCCAGGATGGGCTGCCAATCAAGCTGCTTCTTATTTTGCTATGATTTACAATGTTTCCCTAGACAAAACCATTGCCATTAGAACATTCAGTATGAGCATGAAAACTTATGGGATCATGCAGGGATCACAGGTTTTATACATACCCAAGCATACCTTTAACATGCTAAATTTTCTCATCAATATTGCGCATTCTTGAAAGAATAGTTTGACATTTTGGGATGTGCTTGTTGGCTTTTAGTCAAAAGTTAGACAAGATGATTGTTACCACTGTCATGTCTGTGTGGTAACTACAACAAGAAAGTCAACAGCCCCTTAGCTTAGCACAAAGACTAGAAGCAGAACAGGAAACAGCTAACCTGTCTCTATGTGAAGGGTGTAGAATCAGCTTTAATCTTTTGCATTTAACATACTTTTATAGGTGTAGATAATGAACCTACTTGTGTAGATTAAATTAAAAAGTTGAAAGTCTTTGCAGTTTTGCAGGGAGTCGATTGTTGGAAATATTTCTTGGTATAGGTCAGTGACTCACCGGAGCTTTGTCGTCACTGTAAGGTTGCTAGGTAACCAGTGGAGACTCCTGGAAGTCACTGACCCATGGCAAAAAAAAATAAAATTTTCGTCAATCTCTACTTTTCCACTTATTATTATGCATTATCTGTCAGTCCTGGTGCACCTCCATTGATACCCCATTGCCATACCAGTGACCTTATCAAACTGCAACCCCAATCAGAGAGATATGACCTCAATCAGGTTATGTAAAAGCCTAATGTTGTTCAATAAAAGGAAATCTTTGACCACACTAAAGGAGCAGGATTAGTCTGTAAGTAAGGAAGAAGTTGAGTCCTTTCAATTTCATAGAAGGCGTGATGGCACAAGTCCCTGTTCTGTTATGTAAGACTGCACAATTTTAATATTGGTAAGACAATCTTTCATTTTCTGTGTGTGTATGTGTGTGTGTCCCCACAGTTTTGAAGCTCTTGAAGATGGCGGTGGGGATGAGAGCTTTGCTGGACACCGTTATGCAAGCCCTGCCTCAGGTACACAATCAATTCTGTTAAATAACATCCACCAAAGCCACTGAATTCTCTTTTCCTTCCTCATCCTTATTTTCCTCCATGGGCCTTTCATTTCCTACCACGTCCCACAGAAGCTGTCCCTAAAATTACATCCCAGAAGCAATTCTTTTTTGGTACATAGTCTTCTGTTTCAGGGCGTCGTCGTTTCCCATGAGCTTTTTATCAACTCTAGAGACCCTTATTTGCATAACCACCCCCTACAGAGATTGGGAAGTGAATGTAGCTTCAGGTTTTGTTTTGAACGATGGTGGGTGTATTGGAGGGTGGTGGAGTTGGTAAATTAGATCAACTTCCACAGTGTTTGGATTGAGATAAAAAATAACAGTCAGTCCTGTGTTCACAGCATTCTTTGATACTACCTCTGTAATTCAGGGAGAGAGAGTGTTGTTCCAGGCTAATTCCTCCTAGAGCCTGTCAGAAGTGTTCATGATTAATAAATCCGATAATGGGGGGTGGTGGGAGTGTGAGCAGGTTGCCACATGCTGATTAGCATTGACAGTAGCAGCAGCCACAAATCCTACAGCTTTCATTACCTAAACCCACCCCTCTATCAAAGCTGTTATTCCCAGTTATCTTTTTCACTCTTGTTCAGGTTCAGTTGCACTATTAATACTCCTCATATTTTTATCCAGATTTTGCTTCTGTGACTCCTTTGTGTAAGTCACATATTCACAGCATTAATGCATGGTACATATGCAGTTCACAGTGATAACAAAAGCAGTTTTACCACCTGAAATTAGTACTGAAAATTTCTGAAAAAATGATATCTTGATTTCAGACACAGTAGGTACTATCCCAGCACAAGAGCAAGCTTGAGTGATGTGAGTGTATGGGGACTGGTCGAACACGTGAGCCAAAGCAGCACCAGCAACTGCCATTTTCTAAAACCTGTTGACCGTGTAAACAACAGACAACATAAAACCAAAACAACAGCTCCTAACAAAAGAAAATGGAAGAAAACATGGACAAATGGACCGACAGCAAAGTCCAGATACGCCATAATTTTGAATCGTCAAAGGGAAATGTAAGTCTCTTTAATAGCCGGCATATGTCACTTCAGCATTCCTATACTAGGGCAGTTGTGGCTCAGCAGTTAGAATGGGTTGTCCACTCATCAGAAGATTGGCGGTTTGATCCCTGGCTCATCCAGCATGTGAAAGTATCCTTTAGCAAGATACTGAACTGAAATTGCTCCTGACGGTCTCAGTTAACCACTAGTGTGTTAGCACATGTGAATGGTTGACTGAATAGTGGGTGTCATGTGCAGTCTCCATGCCTGTGAATGCGTCCTTGTGGCCTGTCTTGTAAAAGCGCTCTGAGTGTTTGAAAGACTAGATAGGTGCGATACAAATGCAAGTCTATTTACTATCTATTGGTGGTTCAAGTTTGCCTGATATCAGACAGAGTTGTCAGCTTGTTAGACTTTATTTCCACCTTCAGTCTGACAGTGCATCCACTGTAATTGATTTCTGTAGGGGAGCAAGATTCAGTTTTCCCTAACCAATCACTAGAGACCATTGTACCTGCCTTAATCTAACATCATTTTAAGTTCAGGTGCAGGTTTTGCTTGGGGTTTTAAAATGGAGCAGCGTAAAGTGAAAACAAACTACAGTGTTGGATGATATTAAGAAGACATGCTGATTTAGAACAGCCTTGACAGCAGCATCTATTATGTATATAGCGGGCGCCATTGTTCTTGTTTCCTCATGACAATAGTGTCAGTCCCGCCCATGGTTCTGATTGGCTAATCAAGTCCCCCTAAGGTGTTTATTGGATCGCTGTTTCATGACATGATACCAGACGAATCAGCTTGGTGGGATGGGTGGATTCTAAGGAGTTGACCCAGGCAGGGTGCAAATGCAAACAGAAAAAAAGCCCTTGAAGGTATGTAGTTCTCAGAAGAGCTTTCCAGTGCACAGTTTCCCATGGGGAGTCCTCAGAACTGTTCGTTCCAAAAACACCCTCTCTGAGTCCTTTGACTTTTTAATGTGTCCAGCTGATGGAAGGCAAACCCTACAAAGGGCTCTTGAGTATGTGCTTGATAGCGACATACATTGCATTGTGCTAAAAGACTGAGGCTGAAGGTGCCTACCCCCAATAAGTCATATTATTACCAGCTGATGACTCAGATAGAAGGCCTAGATATAAAGACACTGTGGTGTAACCAATCAATATCTTTGACGAACATAACGTTAACTTGAATAATGACTTTACAAATCTAGCAGAGCAGGACAGAGCTACTAATCTATGTCTACCTACCAGTGTTATCAGAGTGGCTCCCGCACCGTGGGGAAATACTACACAGTGGATGTGCTACTTTTCAGCAATATATATATATTTTTTTTTTTTCTTAAATCCTCTAAATAATGTAGTATGAAATGTTCAGTAAAAGCTTACTGCTCCCCAGCTAGTTTGCCAGACATGCTAACATTTGCAGCTTATGTTAGAAGAGATAAAGACACTGTTAAATCCATTCCATGTATTTGTTTTCTGGTTTTGGAAAGGGTGAGAAGAATCAAACCACCATCTAAGCTCTTTAAATGTGAAGTATCTCTCTTACTACAGCCCCATGCTTACAACTTCAACATGCAGGGAAATCCAAAGCTTGACACGCCTGCCATGCCTAGTTACGGTTGCTAAGCTATAAGTGGACAATCGCTATTTTCGGTTGGGGTTTAGCGAATGGTCAGTGGCCATATCTTTATATTTTCTCTTGGCTGCTTCCTCATGACCCTCCATTTGTTTTCTCACTGGAATGAGCTGTTTGTTGTCTCTCATTATTGGTTTATTTTGCCTGGGATTTCTCTCCTCTGACTAATCCCTCTCTCTTCCTGTTGTCTCTCTGCAGGTGGGGAATCTGGGTCTTCTCTTCATGCTTCTCTTCTTTATCTTTGCAGCACTGGGAGTGGAGCTTTTTGGTGACTTGGGTAAGGACACACGCAGGCAGTCAGGCACACCAGACAAAGATTCACACACATACATACCACTCAGACACGCAGGCTTGCACTGAGTGTTTAATTCTCCCCTCTGTGGGTTTAATCTATCTATGTTAATTGCTTTCTAAAAACCCTTTGTTGAAATGCCATATTGATTTCTCTTTTTCAAAGTGTAGCTTGTAGCCTAGAGAGTAATAAAACACTATTACAGTTATTAACATTATGTTGTTACAACTCTCCTTATCTTCATGACTCTCCTTTACTGTCTGGCTGTTCCTCTTCTTCCCCATCCCCTCCCTGTTCCACCCTGTCTTCCCAGTCTGTGATGAGCTCCACCCATGTGAAGGTCTGGGGCGCTACGCCACATTCAGAAACTTTGGGATGGCATTTCTGCTGCTCTTCAGAGTTTCCACTGGAGACAACTGGAATGGCATAATGAAGGTGAAACTGACACTGCAGCTTAGGATCATAAAGACACATACTGCACCTTCATTATTACATATATTATGCACATCCATTCAGCAGGAACACAAGAGGCAGATTTAGTGGTCATGTGTTGGCATGGGAACCCCTTTTTCTGCAGGTTACTACAATTTAGTGCTGTTCCTCCCCTCCATTCATCTTGCAAAAGCTGATTCTGTTACACCCAGGGCCAAAAAATAGTAGGTCGTAAATGTTAGCCGTCGCTGTACTCTTTTAGTACTAGATTTGGTCAAATTTTAGCTTGACGACAATTAAGATATTAGCAGCTACACTGCTAGTTATGCCAAAACAGCACTTTTATATGGGTTTTTGTCTGCTGTCTCTGTGTTCTATTTCAGGTCAGAAGCCTTACAAATCATGTTTATATTGGACAGTTGTGCAACACAGTGAAGTCCCTTGCCAACATTCAGTGCCAGTAGTAGTGGTGTGCCCTTTATGTGGTGAGGCAGAAAGTAAGAGCGTGGAGGTCGTGGTGATGGATGAAATGCATCTGACTTTCTCACCAGAGACCTGACATCCTATTTTAATGGCTGTTTGTACCATCAACATGACCTTTTTCTAACCTTAGCCATACTGTAGCTATTCATGCAGGAATATTGCAGCCATGCAAGCAGCTCTGTGAGACTGTGCCATTGAATGTATAAGACAATGGATGTAGCCACCATGATCTCACCTATTGCTTTGTGGATTCCTGTTATGAGGCCTTGCGTGTAGCATTTTGGCCTGTCACCATCTTGGATTTTTGGAGCCAGAAGTGACCATATTTGGACGAATTTTTATGAGTGAATCATGGCTGTTGAAACAAAATTTATGTAATGAAAAAAACTGAACATCCAACTACTTAGAGGGTCTTTACGAACAACCAAACACTGAACAAGACTTTTGTAGGCAACCAGAACATTACAATAAACTGAAAACACTAGCAATAGCAGCATTTATGGCGTGGTTAGTTAATCTAACTAACGTTGTTGCTGTGGTAGCAACAGATGGGATGCACCTGGCACTTAAAGCGACCAAGGCCTTACAGGGCCAGACAGTGCGACATAAATGCCACGCATGCTGTGCAAAAATCGGTCCTAGCTATGAATACAATTACCGTGCTATACAGCTTTGCGCTGCTCGTGTGAGATAGAGCCACTTGTTTGTGTAAGGTAAGGGTGTGTGTGCTTGTTTGATTGTAAGGTGAATTGATAGTGCATCTCTATTCATAGTACATCATGACACAGAGCCTGAATGTAGGCTACAGATGAGTTTATGAAATGCAGTGCCGTGACGATACAGCTGCTTCGTACACCAGATGCACTCTATATGATGCAGACAAGCTGATGTGCATTCTACCTGCGTGGAAGTTCATATAAGTCACACTGTTTGTCACAGTTCAGAGAATCCAGTCTGTAGTGTAGTTCATGCTATTCACTGATAAACCAGAGAACTGTATAGATACTTGTGTACTACACATGTAGCCTGTATCCAGTAACAACTTTGTGGCCTGTGCAACAAAACTTTCAACCTCTGCAGCACCAGTGCTATGTGCAAAAATGGTTATCATACAGCCCTTCCTTATCAGCTGTAACTTTAAGCACTAAATGAAAAGCTGATGATGGAAGTCTGCAGGCTTTTTCCTTTGGGCAGCATCAGGAAATGCCTTCCAATAGCTGTCAAGAGATTTCAGGACTGACTAACTGACTGACGGAGAATGCAGTTGCTCGAAAGAAAACAGTGGCATTGGGTATTCGAACTGACCTAACGTTTTGCAGAATCAGTGTTCTGTTTATGTAAAGTTTTAGCTCATGTGCTCATGTCATGTTTTCATGTTTCTTCCAGGACACCTTGAGGGACTGCGGTCAGGACACCGGCACCTGCTACAACACTGTGGTCTCTCCCATCTACTTCGTCTCCTTTGTTCTGACTGCTCAGTTTGTCCTCGTCAATGTCGTCATTGCTGTCCTGATGAAGCACCTGGAGGAGAGCAACAAGGAAGCCAAGGAGGAGGCGGAGCTGGAGGCAGAATTGGAGTTGGAACGGCAGTTACAAGGGGGTGCTGCAGCTCCGAGGTCGCCACAGCTCAACCCTCTGGCACTGGCCACAGACAGATCGAGTTCTGGGGGTTCCCCCTGGAGGTCCACTGGAGTAGGGGACAGGGAGCAGGAAAGAGACGGTCCTATGGACTCGCCCACTGCTGATATAACCAGAGACCCTGTAAACATCAGAGCAGACCCCCCTCCTAGCCTGGATCCCCCACTGGAGGTGAGGAATCTGTTTGGTATTGCTTGTACATTATGTATGAGTGTGCGTTAGAGATATCTGGAGTGTGTTTTGGTTGTTTTCTTATGATATTCCTGAGGGCACTTATAAAAGTTCTGTGTACATAACTGTGCAGCTACATGCCTTAGCTTGCCTTAATCACACTGTTATGAGTATTATCTCAGCATGTGTGCAGATGAGGTTCAAAGTATTGCACACACGCGTTCATATATTGTTTAGTTCAGATTGTTCGATTCTCAGTGGTCCACTCAGCATACTGCATGACATGACAGATGCTCTGAGGTCACTTCCTGCTGGGGGCCAAGCTGTGAGGCCAGTCAGATGACCCCCAAGTCTCCGGTCATTAATTCTGACTCTGGTCCAAACCATTAGTTAATTCCCTGGCCCATGCTGAGGAACACTGAGCATTATGGATGGTATCTGGAATAATGGATTCTTGGGAGGAATGTCTCTTCACTGTCTTAATGTAACAACCATAAACCATATGTAAACAAACTATAGCGGATATGGCCATGTTAGGACATCTTCACCACATATTCTGGCATCATTTCAAAATATAAGTGGATGCATTTATGTGTGATGTGTCCTAAATCAGGGTCACAGTTGTAAGTATAAAATGTACACTGTGTAACTGATCCTGACCTATATCAGCATGGTTTACAGTTTGTGTGTGTTCTTGACTCTGTGTGTGTGTGGCTGGTCCCTGCGGAGGACATGCCAGTCATAGACAGGTCACAGTGCCATGGGAAAGCTGGACCACAGGGCCTTGTTGTTCACTTTAACAGCTATTTCCAGACAGCAGGGAACTTTTTGGGGATAGGAAATAGAGGTCTCGCTATCGTTATGTTTCCCTCAAAGATGTTATCCGTCTCCCTCCGCCGCTCTTCCAAAACATGTGTGGTTAAGCCACAATCTCTTCTCCGGCCCTGTGGGAGACCAGCTCCACTGCGGTGTTGTAGTGCCCCCTTGTGGGGCATTTAGTGGTAACACATGAGCGCCTGAGGTGGATGTTGGTAAGGAGGAGGTTGTATTCAGCTGCAGCATGAAAATCCTAAGCTATTTAGTAAAGCACCTACAGGATTGGATTCTAACTAGGACATAATTCTCCTACTTGGATGTTTCTTTTGTCTTGTTTCTGGTTGTTTGTTTCTTCCGGATCGACTGTCTTTTTTCCTCTGATTCTTTCTTTGTGATCCACTCTTTCTCTCTACATTTATTTGTGTCTCTGTCTTGACTTCTGTCTTTCTTTTCCCCTGTCCTTGTCTATTTTTCTACAACTTCTGCTGTCTCCCTCCTTCTCTTTTTCTCTCTGCCCCTTTCTCTGGTCTTTCTTCTCCCTCTGCATCATCTAAGTTTGTCCAGCGGAGAGCGCAGTTTGACTCGGTCTCCCTGGTCATCCAGGGTTCAATGGAGGGAGAGTTGAGTTTGATGGACAACCTGTCTGGCTCTATCTGCCACTACTACGCGCTGCCCCCCAAGCCCAGCAAGCACAGCACCGACAAGAAGGTCAATAATCACCAGAATGATGACTCACTTCCTTCATTTCATATGTCCAGCAGGTCTTATTTCTCTCAGACGTGCAGGGCTGCACAAGTAATCATGTTAAAACAACAACAAAAAAAAGATTACAATGCAGAGGTTGTAATTTTTGATTATGCAGAACAAATCCAAAAAGGTTACAGATAGCCTTGTTTTCTGTTACATAAGGCTAAATACAATCATATTCCTGGTTTTCAATGCAGTTTCATGTAAGTGATAATGCATTTAAAGGGTCAGTTCACCCATTTTATTAGTTTGTGGTTTCAAGCCATGTAAATAGTCTAGCCCAGGTTTTGATATATCTAACACTGACATTTTTGCATCCACTCCCAGAGTAATTAGTGTAAAAGAAATTGTGTTTGTCTGTTGTTCTGCTCACAGCATTGAATAATGACGTTTTAAAAATTAAACAGCTACATGTCTTTTCAGAAACAATGTCCTGGTCACTTAGGATAATCTACAGACCTCACTAGAACTACTTTCTACAGAGGAAATAGTCCCTATGAAAACTTTCCACAGGGTGTTCTGTGGATTATCAGTGGGAACAATGATTCCAGAGAGAGATATTGTGGTTTTAAATGTAATTTTCCAGTGCTGTGAGCAGCACAAACAAAATTTTATTGACCTCCATGAGTTTTAAACTGAGTCAGTCTTGTTTGGATGTATGAATCTGTTTTTGGTAGAGTATTATCTGCGTGCCAGTGAAGTTAAGATTCTGACTTGCAGAAAAGCGATTTAGATGCATTGTTTTTCAATGTAGGTACTGATGGGGCTCTTTATTTTTTCTCTACATGTCTTATGTGTGTCTTTTAGCATCTCAAGACCATGTTGAAAATATGTTTTCCCATTAAAGGGGAACTGTGCCTGTTTTCAAAATTCCAACTTGTTATTCCCATGGTCTAAGACTGTCCAAAACTATTAGTAAACACGAACAACTCTCCCAAATCGAAAAACTAGAGTGCTAAAACTCAACTTTGTAATGCCATCAAGTTTGTTTGGAAATATTAATTGAACTTTCCCAGGTCGTGGAAATAACACTAAAGGTTTTCCCCTTTTACTTCAACTCATTGACATGCAATTAGAGGTCCCAAGTAGATTTCATTTTGTTTATGGGGTCACAAGCAAAAAAAACGTTTACTGTGCCAGAGTTAAGTAAGAAAATGTTTTGTTTTTATTTGGGTGAACTGACCCTTTAAATAAAGAAGCTTACAAGTATGGAGATGAGCTTGGTTGACTCTTGGAACAATAGATTTTTATTGAGAACAGGTGAAATTATCTCACCACTATTGGCAGAATTCACCACTTATTTTAATGAAAATAACATTTTATGACTCAATACCACACGAAATTACTTAAAGATGAATAAAGTTTGTAAAGTACAGAATTCCTGGCCTGCACAGTAAAAGACAGCTAGGCATAAATTTAGTCCATAGAGCTTCATTTCATAAAATTCATGGAAAAAACGTGATGTTTTGTACATATCGTGCAGCCCTACAGCCATTACCGTACTGGCATTCCTCCACATTGAATATTTTCCCTTTTCTAACCAGCCCTGTTGCCCACCACAGTGCAGTGCGTCATATCCCGCCTCAGCTATGATCTCATCCCCTCACTCACGTCCTCACTCACTTATATTCATTCATGCTTGGCAGGTTTTTGGTCTGGTTCAGCAGCCTCAGTGACATGTTTTAGAGTTTGCTCTGTCTCCTCTACACACTCTGTTTGTGTCTGTATGTACATAATGCATGGCATGTCCGCGTGTTTATATATGTGAATCCATCCTTTGCCAAACACAATTCCTGAGGCAAGGACATCACACTCTTACACACAAGTCTGCAGAGTTATGGCTCAATCAATAAGCTATGGATCACTGCGTCACTGAATAATGCATCTGGGTGCCTCTTTTCCTCATTTGAAGGCAAATTTTGGCCAATTACATTAGCATTGCAAAACCCCATCTTCTAAAAGCTCTAAATGGGTTTGAGATGTCATTATTAGATGCCATAGGCCACCTCTCTCCTCCTGATATGTTAGCAGAAATGTTTTCCATTGAGTATCGGGCCTTGCCCCTCTCTGCTCGGAGGGCCCATTTGCCTGTCAGAAAGCATTACCCCTGTTAAAGCAGGTACAAGGACAAATATACAGCAGCTCCTTTTACAGAAGCCACAAATGCCCGAGGCCTCTAAACACAGCAAGACTGACGGCAAAGTTTGCACAGTTCAGTGATGAAATTAAATCAAAACAAGGATAGGCACTTAGAGGTGTTTTGTTTGTCTCTACCCCGCCACAGTTTTGAACTGACTGTGCATTAAAGTACATACAATATCAATGATTCCCCTTCCTGTCTGCTTGTTTGTTGCTGTGGAAGAGTGTGATTGTCTCATTTGCATCACATTACACAGTTTGTCTGTCCAGGATCATCAGGCTGTGCTCGTGTGTCTGGATCCTGTCATAATACTATTGTTGGTAACCACACACAATGATAAATAGTTTAAAAAGTCTAAATGTCTTCATGTGGTTTGAATTTTGCTTTGTCTTTCTTATTTGTTTCTGCAACATACTTCCAGTTTTATATATGTTGTTTTAAACATGTATTTTCCTGTTAGCTAAAGGTCTTATCTGTGTGTATTGTCCTTATCTTTATGTGTTGCACGGAGTGTGCGTTTGTTTTCTCTGCTCACCAGCCGTTGTCTCTTCCTGCCTAGATCCCTCTAGCGGAGATGGAAGCTCTGTCTCTGGCCTCTGAGAAATCCTGGTCCCTAGCTCTGACAGACGACTCGGCCCCTGATGATTTTAACCCCCTCTTTCTAACCACTCTGGAATGCAATGTACTGATAGTTCCTCTCTTTCTCTTTCTCCATCCCTCTTCCTCCTCTTCTCCTCTGCAGTATCTTGTAGTGTTTCCTTTCCCAGGGCACTTCCAAAGCCACTTGTCCCCCTACTACTCTCACACACAGGGAACTAACAGGTGTAGAATAACAGAGGGAAACAACTGGATGCGAAATTAGCAAATTTTCACCTGTAGTCCCAGCACAACCAAAAACATTTAGCGCAGCTATGATAACCTTTTTTATATTAAAGGTGTTGTACTGTATGTACCTTTTTACATGTATGAAGCGTTTTTTATTTCCATGGGTGAACAGATTGTAATGTAACCTAAAAACTGATTGGATCTGTTCTTGGTTGCATATAAAAGCATTTTGACTGATTTTATATCAAAGGACTCAGGACAAATCCAAAAGACTTGCTGTTTATGCACCAAGTTCCTCGCTACTCTTCAGCTTTCCTACAGCGTCAAACAGTGTGCAACACTAGCTAAAGTTAGCTACAAAATGGAGTCAGCTAACGTCAACAAATGACCAACTGTATTTCGGCTATATACGTTTCGCAGTGGCGGCCCAGAGATGGACCTTCAGTTAATGTTGTTGTAACAGAAATTCAGTGCTGGCTGCTCTGTCCAGTTTGTCTCCGGAGCTGCCGTCCACTTTGCTCCCAGCAAACTAGTGTCCTAGTGGCAGGGAGTGAGGCAAACAGACTGCAGGGTGCACTAGCTGGTACATTTTTTGTCCCATTTGTGGTCTGTCTTAAGTTTATTCATCAAATACAGTGCCCCATATCATAAATACAGCACTGCTGCTAAAAAAAAAATAAAATCTGAGAGGAAACACTGACATGGAAAATATATCATGATATTGTGGTTTTAGCTGGCTAATGTTAGCTGGATTGTTAATGCAGACGAATTGCTAGTTTGCCAGTGTAGCAAAATACTGTCTTGAGTGTTGCCTCAACTTGCTACCAGCCTCTGTTTGTTAGCTGTGCTATCTTAGTGGGAGGAGACTGTGGGAATGAGAGGTGAGCCATTTTAAAAAACTAAGATTAAACACCAGTGCGATGCCCAGTTGCTCACTCGCGCCCACTGCAATTCACTTAATAGTCAAAATTGTCAGTACTAACAAGGATTTTCTGAAAGCTGCATATAGAACCTTTAATAACGGATCACATGAATAGAATATGAAAGGTGTTGCTCAAACTAATGAACCCACAAAAAGAAGAAGACAAAAAAAGAAAACCCACAGAGATTTATCTTCTGATCCTGCAGCTACGCTCAGCTCTATAGAGCTTTATAATGTTTTTCAGCTAATTGTTTGGGTTTTCTGACCTGCAACGTTACAGCTTTGATTGACTCTCACTGCTTTTGTAGGCAGCTTGTTTCAGAAAAAAAAAAAACAATCCCACAAAACACCATCTGTACTCTACCTGTCCGACAGAAAATAACAGTCAGAGAGAGTTTGCAGTCAGCGGAACATAGTGAAGCATTTAGCAGCTATAGCTCTTTATAAAAAGACAAGAATTTTATTCAGGAATTAAAGGAGAATGTTTGTGAGTTGTTTTTTTTACCAAATCATCTCATTGTTCATAAATGTAGTACAAAAAATGCAAATATAGTGGCTCATTTCTAACAACTCATTTGGCTGTTTACAGTATGATGGATTACTTCATACCACAGCTACAGAAAAAAATGTGTTAATGCTTTATTATGCAGCTCCATAGTTTCAGATATTTTCTTATATGTAACTGTAAACTGAAAGAAGAGTTCCTGAAAAACAACTGTGTCATTTGTTCTTAGCTGTTGGTACAGTAGAGACTGTGTTCAGTTGAGACACTTCCAGTTCAGTAATTCCATTATATTGCTCACAGTACATTAGGAGTCTTTTAGTCTGTTATGTACAGCAGCTCAGCTGCACATGGAAAAAGGAAAATCGGTCTAAAAGCATACAGCATACAGTAAGTGCCCAATAATAAATGACTTATGAAGTTATGAACATATGGGGCCTTTTGCTGCTTATAAACCAAACATACGTAACTGAAGTGATTCAGAAGTTTGTCTTAATTCTCTCAATAGTCAGCCCCAAATGACATCATTCTTTCCAGGAGACTTTTGAGGAATTACCAGGAAATAACAGGAGTGGTATTCAATATATTTACACGTTAATAAAGTATACATCCTGAATACATGTGGCTGGCATGTGAGAGTTAAATCATATATAGGGTCAATGCAGCCATTGTTGAGGGTCATAAAGTCTAACCACCATCATAAATCAGTGCTTAAGTGCACACACAATAGCAACACTATTTACTTTATGTTCCACGGAAAACAAATAGATCCGGCTGAATTCCTAGTAGCACAATAATGCATCCAAAATGTCTGGATCTAGAAAATAATGGACTTGCTGGAAGGAGCGCCGCTGCTTCACATCAAAGCGTTCTTTGTCACTACCTCATCCATTATTTGTCAGTTGTCATGCACTGAAGCTTATGTATTCATCCTCACCAGGATTCATCTATACATTCCTCCCTGATATCCTGTCCCACTGGGCCCTGTCATTGAAAGGTCATCCTCCACGTTAAGCTGAAAATGAATTAAATGTCAACTAGCTGTCAGGATATAATTAACAACCACTTTGGCTCATTAATGATCACATCACTCCCTTGTAGTCACATGTCTTCCCCAGAGAGGGTCACTGTAACGTTGGCAATCTCAGAAATGGAGAATCCTGGCCAACACATGACATGAAGTCGCTGTTCATTTGATTGTGCTGGGACAAACACACTAAGAAGAAAGGAGGGAAATGAGGAGATAGAGGAGTACAAGAGGCATTGAAAGACCCTGGTGAATCTAACCATGTGCCCTCCAACTTTCTCTTCTCTTTCTCATTCCACCTTTCCAGCCTAATGTGTGTTACTCTCCAGTCCAGTCCAGTCCAGTCCAGTCCAGTAGAGTAGTGCGCCTCCTCACCTGCCAGTTTGCAGTTTTCTCTCCTTTGTCTCTACTCTTATCTCTTGATTTCCTTTCTTCTCTCTCTTTCTCTCTCTCTCTCTATAACCTACTTTTCCTTCCTTCTTCTTTTCCTTGGTTTACTGTCCTTATCCTCTGTGCTTTACATGTGAGTCCACGTCTTTTCTCACGGTCCTTTCCTATCAGTCTTCTTCTGTGCTTGTACTTGTCTTCTGTCCTCTGATGTTGTGGTAGTTTTCACTCTTCTCTGAGTTGTTGTGTGTTTGCTACTGGGGTGAACAGTGCGCTGGAGCTCCAGTAGCTCTGTGATGAATGTGAACTGGTTTTGTAATGGGTCAGGCTGCAGGACACTGCCCCAGCTGACACACAATCACGGAGCAGGCTTGCGTAAAGTTACATGACTACGTGGGGGGAATGGAGACACAAGACGCAGAGTGTCTTGCGCTTGAAAAAAGAAAGTGCTCAGAAATTTCAGCCAAGCATGGTCTTGTTTCTGTGATCTGTGGCAGCTCTGTGCCAGTCAACTCCAACATGCAAAGATCCTGTCTGTTTTCTGTGTATGCTAATGACCACCACCTCTTTGCTCACAAAGATTTCAACTTGTGAATTTGTTAAAAAGAGTGTGAAAGTGCTTGAGTTAAAGAGTAGCCCCAATCCTTCCAGCCCCAGAGGGACCCTGACTCCTTTCTCTCTTTCCACAGCCGGAGCAGCTCGATCTCGGGGAGCCACTGGAGGACAACCTGCTGAGTGTCAGGAAGCCTGCGGTGGGACGCACACACTCCCTGCCCAATGACAGCTACATGTTCCTCCCCCTGCAGCCCTGTGGCAACACGACCGTGGCTTCAGCACATCTTCTAGCACAGACACAGGGGCCTGAGCACATACTGGGCACCCACAGGTCCCAATCAGGTAATGTATGATACTGTATTCATTTTATTTCCAACAAATGTCACAGTAAATTGAAACAAGCACCCTGCGACAAAACACAACACCTGAGCATTATTTACTGTTTTGTGAGAGACCACAGGTGTAGCTTGGGAGCTTATTTATTTGTTTTGATCCAGAGTTTGTGACACCTCATTCCAATAGGACAGACACGGGAGGCCCTGATTTGTAACATAATGAAATTTGACATCAACCAAAGAAGATCCAGCTGAAATCCTCTGAGAACAAACACACCTGCTGTATCTGTTTTGTTTCACACTCAGTGCTGTGCTTGTTTGTGTGCAGGCTCCAGCAGCTCGGTGCGCTCACAACCAGAGGAGCGTTCCCAGCAGCTGACCGTTCCAACAGACCTCTTCAGACCCATCAGCCCCCACAGCCACTCAGACTCGGAGAGTATACCACGACTTCCCCCTCCCAGACGCACACACACATTCAGCCGCACGCTTCGCAGACAGGTGACTAAATCGCACTGATTCATATCTTTTTTTACTTTTAAATCCTGTCTGTGTCTGTACTGAATGTGATGACAGCTCAGTGGTTCTCAACCATGTGCCGTGTAGCCCCACTGATCTGGAAGGCCAGTCACTACAGAGGGAGATTTCACTTATTTAAGCAGCTTTCTAGGAGAGACAAAAAGCTGACCTGGAGTGTTTGGTGTACATGTAATTTTTTTTTTTTTTAATAAAGATGTAATATTTTTACAAAAAGTGTTAGTTAGGAGTTATAATTTAAGTTTTAATACTGAGGAAAAAATGAGAATAAAGATGTAATTATAACTTTAAAAAAAAATAATATTTACATATCTGTAATTTATTGAAAGGAATATTTAATTCCCCCAATGACTATTTGCATATTATTTGTTATTTGCAATAACTCATTTTGTGTTACCTTGAATAGCAAATTTGTTTTTTCTAGCATGCCTTCATGGCAAAATGAAAAATCCAAAAATGGAGAAAATTGTTGATGAACTGAAGTAACATGGCTCCGTGTTTAACAACAGCAAAACTATATCAAAACATTTATTAACAAACTTTCACACAAGTCAGTGCAGCATAACCCAAGTCTTATTTATTCAGTTGAATGCTCAGTAATTCCCAAACAGACAGCCCTTTCTGACGGGGAACTAAACTAAAAGTGATAGTTATCTGTGCTCTCTTTAAAGCCAGACTCTATTGACAAAAACGGTAATTGTACTTCGCTGAACATGGGAGCTGCTGGTCTACTGCTGACTCATTAGTTAGTTTGTTTGTGTTATTGTGTGACTTTTGTAGTTTAAAGGCTTAAGCGGTAGTTATGTGGCAGACCCTACACCGTTGTGAGCATTTATACTTGTGCGGTGGTGTGTCTGTGTCACTCTGCAGTTACACCTCCAAAACGCTAGTCGACAGCGTGGTTTCTGTGTAAAGTTGAGTGTTATAAAGTTGAGTTGATTCAAAACACACATTAAACACACATTAAACATGGCGTAATAGAGGAAATTTCAAACACAAGTACACAAATCAGCTTCACTATAACACATTGTCCTCACGAATACAACATGCTAACATTATTAGTACAAGTCTATGGCATTTTTCATTGTATAAATTAGCCTAGCAGCTAGCAAACTTTTCCTCTTGTTATATGAAACCAGGGACAACAGCAATACTTACCAAAGGTAACGGCACACAATTTGGCTCCATTATAACTCACAAGATTCACAGACAAAACAACTGTCATACTAAACACATTTTTCAAAGAAATACAAAATGCTAACATTATTACCACAAGCCTATGGCATTTTACATCGTATAAATTCGGCTAGCGACAAGCAGGCTCATATAAAGCCAGGATAAATCCCAAACAGAGCTGTGTGTTTGTTAAATACTGAGCATTGGACTGGATAAATGTGACTTGGATTACACTGCACGAGTTGTGTGAGAGTTTGTAAACAGATGCTTTGCTATAGTTTTGCTTTTGATTCAGTGTAACTTATTAAGAATTTTCTCAGTTTTTGGATTTTTCGATAATGTTGGAGGCATGTGGGAAAAACAAAGTTTTCTAAACAAATCCAACACTGATATACAAATGGTAATTTATGGGCAAAATATTCCTTTAATATGCAAAAAAACTTCATTCTTGAAATCAAGTTGTGGCCCTGAGACCCTGTTGCAGAGTAAAATTGGTTTAGAGCTTTCCTACAATTCTCTCCTTGTTGCATGTTCTAAACAGTTTCACTTTTCTTCCTCCACCTTTCTCCCCTTCTTCCTGGTATTCCTATCTGTTATTAACTTATCTGCTGTCTCATTCTTCATACTGTATCTGTTAACTTTCTGATCTCAGCTCAGTTGGGCCCAAAAGCCGCCCGACCCTGAGCTACTGCTCAAACACAGATACTCCTGTTTCTGAAACAGCAACAAACAGCAGACTTTAGCTACCACTGGGCCTTTCAGAAACACTGGACTCCATGATCATCAACCAACAGGCAGACAGATTAACAAACACACAGGCTTCCCTCATTTTTTCCCCCTTTGTCACTCATTTGATTTTTATTTCCTGCTAACCATCAGCCACAAAGCATCTAAACTCTTTAACAGGTAACTCTGCCTGTAGGAAACCTCACTGGGACTTTGAGTTTATTAATCCTTCTAAACTCAAGCAGCAGGAGTTGGGTGTAACATTGCATCAGTGGATTTTTCAGTAGCTGAGAGATAGAATGTATTCAAGCCAGACAAAGATGTTATTTGGCTGAGAATTTTATCCACAATGCAGTGCACTTACTAATATAAACAATACAACTCAGGGGATTGCAACAGAACAGCGAGTGCTGTCCATATGCATTTGGCCATTTTGTACACACAGTACCACAGTGATAGAGCACTTGTGACTTTTCTATTGACTAGGTTAGCTCTACATAGGTACATAGATGTTCATCAGAGTGCAGTAGTTATTGCACTTAACCCAATTTTGCTTAAAAAATGTGACAGGGTGATTTCTTCTTAGTAATGTTGCAGTTATTATTTGTTACTTGGTGTTGTAGTGCTGTGGCTGGTGATTGGCCTGGCCCGGTTGTGATATGTTTGACCACTAGGTGTCTCTGTGGTCCCACCATTCAGGCTCAGGCAGGGAAACCCATGATTTCAAACATTTCTAGAAGTGCCCTAGAACTCATGCATGCTTTGCTTCCTCATCTCTAGAAATTCAAGACACTTTAGTTGACTTAATTCAACTCAATTATATTTAAATATTACTGTTATTTCCTCCCCCCAAGTTCTGTGAGGAACAAGTCATTTTTAGAGTTTTAGCAACCATGGTGCTTACTAATGCTTCCTCTCCTACAGTATTTACATATTATGTTCACCCTCTGACTGTTGGCCTCACACCCTGTAGACGCTTTTATTCAGAAGTAAGGACGACGGCACGGAAACACTGATCAGAATTTAGCAGCAAATTAAACTACAAACTGCACTGCAGACAGTTTACAGGGTTTTGTGTGAACAGTCAAAAGTCAGAGGGTCAGGTGGTGTGGCTCAGAGTTCACTGTGTCAGCTGGTGCTCAATCAGCTGAGTCCTCCTGTCCAATTGAAAAGAAGCAGCGTACATGTTCCTGATGAAAAAAAAACAGAAATGAGCTCCTTACATGGAAATATTCACATCAGTTGGCACCTTCTCTAAAGTACTGAACTGTAGCATGACTTATAGGAAAATGACACACCTCTATTTATTACATTCCAACAAAGTGAAGGGTCATTCTTTTTTATAATCCTTACATATAAAAAAACCTGTGGGGAAAATTTTCCAAGAGAATCTCCATCGTGCTGTGGAGAGTGTCAGGGAAGTTTGAGTACAAGTAACTTATTTTACAGTCTTCACATCTCTTTAAAGCCCCCTTCAAGACATGTTTTAAGACAAATAAATAATACTCTGTTTTGAAAAATCATTTGTGTCTCATACAGGGTTTCAGCACACGTGAGGTTGATTTAAGTTAGCTGTTTAAAATGATTAAAAATGCATCTACTTACATTCAAATCCGGAATACACACATAGTGTTAATTACAAAAGTTAGACACAAGATGTCTCCTACTTCACTGATGAGTTAATTCTCAGTGTATGTGACCTGGAGGTTTTACGTTTCCACATCACACTAGTGTAAGTTTCATAGATCAGAGGGCTGTATCACGAAGCACAAAGTAGCTAGCCCGACAAACCCTAAAGCCTCAGTCAGAAGTAACAGGTACCACTAAGCCAGTCATCAACTTGCTCTGTTACCCCAGGCTTTCTGCTTCAGACTCTGTTTGCATCCCCTTAAAATTAGTCACATGACCAATTCAGTCCATCATCTGCCTTTTAAAATTGATCGATTGTGAGCCGCTTACTTTTGCCGATGAAGAATATTAAAAAACCTTCCAGTTTTATTTTGTATCAGTGAAGTAATGAAAATGCATAGGGGAAATGTATTGGAGTAAAGGTCTTCATTTTATTTCGGAAATGTAGCGAAAGAAAAAGTTTACAGAAACATAAAAACTCAAGTACAGTACAGATACTCCCAAGAAATACTTAAATATTTCAACAAAGTGTTATTACTTAGTTACATTACACCACTAAT
>JAPZEB010000014.1:20283100-20302474 GCA_029783705.1 Chaetodon striatus | reverse complement strand
GACTGACACCAGTGTAAGCTAACATTCAAATAATATGACATGTTACATTGAAATGCCGTTAGCATTCACCTGTAGTCCAGACACCTGACACAATATAATTCTGAAACTCTGAAAGTGAGAAAGTAAGGTGTATTAAACTAGCTAGAAAGCTACTTACATTATTTTACAGCAACGCGAAGTCTTTTTTTGTTTGTTTGTTTATGATGCACCGACTCTCCCCCTCCTAAAACTTGAATGTGAGCGCACTGATTGGGGGACGCAAGTGCAGGTGGACAGGACGGTCACTTGGATGAAATGGTATAGTCCACTTTAGGGGTGTCCCAAATTATAGTTTACTACAAGCTTCGTCCTGGCATGAATATGGAAAATACTGTAGGTATATCTTAATATTCATGATTACTGATAAATGTTTCAACTCCCCGAATCTGTTATTTTCACCTCTTTCAGGGGGGATGAAGTCGTAATTGGGGGAGTCAAAACCCCCTAAACCCCCCCGTAATTCGCACTATGCTGTACAGGAATGTTTTCTTTTGGCATAGCCTATTTCCATTCTTGTGTCAGCTTTATTTCCCACTTTTAAACATTTGCTAAGACAGTAATTAAAAAGTAACCAAATGTAATGAGTTATATTATTTTGACAAGGTGATTAAAATAGTTACATTAGCCTACGTAATATGTTTTTAACTAGTTATCTGAAACCTAATGCAGTAAAAAAAAACAAAAAAAACCTTCCCAGCAATGATGGCAACGCAGCTGCATTAACAAAATAAATTAATAACAACATGTTTTTTATTCGCAGCTAATAAAATATAAACGACCTCCATCCACCCCTCACAAAAAAGTATTATTGTTTGTTACTATCAGAGCACTTGAATGGTTTTCAGAAGTCAGAGCTTTTAGGCGAGTCCTTGAACGCGGCATTAGCCTTCAGTGGGAGGGGCTTCAGGCAGGAGGTCATCACAAACATGGCGTGGAGAGGATGTCTAACGAAATGGGCCAAAACAGAGTTTATCAGATCCACTAACACTGCTCCACGGAGCTGCAGGTGAGCCGAGCTGAAGTGTTTTAGGTCGCAGGGTTTGTCTAAACAAAATGACGCTGGCAGGACGAGTGTGTGTGTGTTTGTGTTAGTGTGTGTGTGTCTCGAGCAGCAGATTACCTAACTGTTCCCACTGTCATTGTACAGGGATTGACGGGGTTGAAGATTGCTGTGTATGTAATTTGTTTACAGTGAAAATATACAACAGCACCGTCTGTGTTATCTGTCTGTGTTATGGTTTTAATGAGCGGAAGTAAACTATATTTCATGTCCCCCTTTTCCTTCTGCCTCATGTTTACCTTATCAAACGTATAGCCTAATGTACAATTCTGGTTTTGATCAATAGCAATGGTCAGTGTAAAGTTATTTTCTAAGGCCCAATTCCCTTTAACAGTAACATTGCATTATAAAACACCAATAGTAACTATTATGATAAGCTTTTGCTTAAATGTGCTATTTTTTTTCTTGCAAAAATGGCCAAATATGAACTTATTCAAGCTTCTTATTTGTGAGGGATTTATGCTTTTCTTTGTCTTATGTGATTGTAAACTACATAAGTTTGAGTGTTAGAGTCAGACTAAACAGGCAATATGAACATAGGCTATAGGAAAGTCTGATCAGGTAATGCAAGCACATGGCTCTATCTCTGACACGTACCAATGTAATATAAAATGTTTGCTTTCTTTGCCTTCAGTCATCTACTAGGTTATGTTTAAACATATTTAAGTCTAACTTTATTGGTGAGGGTAGTATTTCAATTTTACAGTACTGAAAGTACAAATGTGGTCTGTTGGCTAAAGATATCCTATTGGAGAATGGTTAGAAAGAGATACTGGAGAAGTGGTTCTTCTGGTTAAAAGTCAAAGGAATCAGCTACATTTTTTTTTTTTTTTTGGTAACTTACAGCATTTTAACATTGTCCCAACCCTCCCTGTGTAGGGGCTGGTTGGCAACATGCACAACATGACTTAAATCACAAATTACCTAATTTTAGAAAGCATTTGTGTACATTAAAACACAATCATTTATAGGTGAGATCTTACGTTTTTATTTTATGTTATTCTAACATAAACTGCGACCTTGAAATATAGTAGAGAGTGAAAAGTGTGCCAACCAACCCTGGTCTCCTCTCATTGATGATTAAAATGATATTTATTTTATATAAAAGGTCTCACAAACCAAGCAATAAAGTCCAAGGAATTGTCTGCAGACCGGATTGTGTCAAGGCACAAATCTGGGGAAGGATACAAAGGATTTTCAGCAGCACTGAACGTCCCAAAAAGCACTGTCGTCTCGATTATTCAGAAATGGAAGACGTTTGGAACCACCAGGACCCTTCCTAGATCTAGCTGTCCAACCAAGCTCAGTAACCTGGGGAAGAAGGGCCTTGGTCAGAGAGGTGAACAAGAACGCAATGGTCACTGAGGCGGAGCTCCAGTGTTCCCTTGCGGAGACAGGAGAACCATCCAGTAGGGCAACCATTGCTAACGCACTCCACCAATCAGGCCTTTATGGTAGAGTGGTCAGACGAAGCCACCTCTCACTAAAAGGCACATGGCAGCCCACTTGGAGTTTGCCAAAAGGCACCTTAAGGATTCTCAGACCTGGAGAAACAAAATTCTGTGGTGTGATGAAACCAAAATAGAACTTTTTGGCCTGAACTGCAGAAAAAACATCTGAAGAAGAAGAAGAGGCACTGCTCATCACCTGGCTAACACCATCCCTACTGTGAAGCATGGTGGTGGCAGCATCATGCTGTTGGGATGTTTTTCTGCTGCAGGAACTGGGCAACTAGTCTGCATAGAGGGTAAGATGACAGTCGTCAAATATAGAGAGATTCTTCAAGAAAACTTGCTCCAGAGTGCGCTGGAACTCAGACCAGGGCATCGATTCATCTTTCAGCACGACAATGACCTGAAGCACCCAGCCAAGATAACAAAGGAGTGGCTTCAGGAGCAGTCTGTGAATGTCCTTGAGTGGCCCAGCCAGAGCCTGGACTTGAATCCAATCGAACATCTCTGAAAAGACCTAAAAATGGCTGTCTACCGATGCTGCCCATCCAACTTGACTGAGCTTGTGTCCCAAAGAAGAATGGGAGGAAATGCCAAAAAAAAACAGGTGTGCCAAGCTGTTGCCCACATCAATGGCTTTACCCAAATGGGCCCCACATGTTTATGCTAAGGCTACCTGGGTACCAAGTGGATATGGGCCCAAAATGTCTTGGGAAAATCCACACATCTGGGCAAATGGCATGGGGCCGATATGGAACCCATGGACAATCCCATATGGGGCCTATTTATGCATACCATCTACTTCCCACATGGGCCCCACATACAAATGCTGGCTGGGTTAGGTTAGCAAAGGGCTAAACCTGAAGTTGGCCGCTCGACTGTCGGAAGTCAGCTGCTCGGCTGATGCACTTGCTCTATGAGCCCTATGATGCGGGATACCTGGGAAGTCACTTTTTTTGGCACCATGCACCACTGGCCAACTTTCATAGGAATGAAAAGGCCACTGCCTCCAACACTGTATCCAGTTCTTTTATATATCCATGAGTCAGGCTACCTGCTTCTGTCACATCAAGTTCTCATTTTCTACTCTGTTTTCTATGCCGTTATATTCAGCAAATGTGATGTGTGGACATGGAGACTTATGAGTTTTTCAAGGCACCTTCAATGCTGTGCTGAGTAACAAAAGTAAGAGTGATGTAATGTCTTACCTCTGCTGTTAAGTTTCTCAGTCAGTAATGTGCAATATATAACTGATTACATTTTCAGTCGACTTCTCCAACACAGTTTTCTAAAATGACATTAGTCACATTTAAACTAAATATGCAGCATGACTGCAGAGGCACAGAGGCACATACAGTCTGTTACGTACAGCTCATAAAGCACTCTGAATGTCACTGCTCAGCTCAGTCACAGTCTGGCCTAATGCTTTGATTTAAACCAACAACAGTGAAACATCAAAGTGCTGTTTTAATTTACCAATAACAATGTAAAGTGTGAGATTTTAATTATAATGACATACAAACATTTAAAACGTTTATTTGGCCTGGAGAATTATACAAGTATCACAAACTTGATAACCCACCAGCTGGAAAATCCTCTCATTTGCTTTCATTGTGCGAGACACGGAAGGCAAAACATGAAGCCATAATATCAAACTGCAGAGTGTGGATTGATTTTATATCATCCTACTGTGCAATAACTGCCTCCGAGCTTAAATGACCCGAGAAGACAGCAGTAAAGATAAGACTGGGTTCTGTGAGCATGAAGCTATAATATAATTTGCTATTTCTATGCAAAGAAAAAAAAAGTATTATCTCCGTATGAAAGATACATGTTTAGCTGACTAATAAAAATGTATAAAACCAGGCAAAATCTTATCTTTTTCCACACTGCCATTCATTATTCATTTCTTAATAACTGGATAGCAGCAGCAGCAGTTTCCCCTCCCTCCATCAAAGGCTACTTCAGACTTGGATCTGCTGACTTTTGGTGACTACTGGAAAATGGTGCATACAAAGGCTGGCTCAGATTTTACCACAGCACCTTTGGAAGAGACGTTTTGGAATAAATGAGCTATTGGAAAGCGCAATGTGTCATGAAAATGGAATCGTATATTTTACTTTCAGTCTGCTGTCTTAAAATTATTTAAAACTTACACATTTCTGTCTTTTTATTACCTTCCACTTGCGTTTTTCATTGCCCTTAGTGGATTTTTGTAAAAGAGCCCCTTTACAATACATCAGTACTTGCTAATTCGTCTCTCTGCTGAATTCTGCCCCATAAATGTTTCCTCAATAAAAAGTTGCAGGCTAAACTCATGAGTCCACATGGTGACAGCTACCTGGCAGTCTATGTGGAAGTGTGCTAACTCCTAATGTACACTGATAGCATCAAGTTTTTATTGCAACGCAGGCCGCACCAGGATGCAGCCAGTGGACATAGGACATGGCAGGAAGGCAGGCATTTTTTGCAGTCACTGTGGAAAACACGTAGTGTATAGCTCAGTGTTATGGGACTGTGGTTTAATATTCACTGCATCAGCAAGGGCATACATAATCTCCCCTCTGACAAGCTTAATTATTCCATACATTTAAAGGATGAATATTCCCCACACACACAGGTCTGAGATTGCCCTGAAATGTGCTGTTAGTGGGTCCTGGGAAATTAACAGGGATGAGATTGGAGAAGGACATAAGCTGTGTTGGTTTTGTATTGCCTGGTCCAATCTATGGCAACTTTGTGCACTGGTATCAACTATGTACAAAACAAAAGGCTCAAAAGAACAGTGTCTGGTTAAAAACCCTATAGCCTGGGCTAGTATAGGGGAGACTGAGGGTGGTTGTAACATGGGATATTTGTCACATATATAATTTCTCCAACCAGGAGCAAGCTATGAGTCACTAGATTCACTCAGCACATGCTTAGTTTACTTCTTAAGTATTTCCCACAAATGTAACTACATGTCGTACATGTTAATTTTATGGACTGAATACCATTTCCCTCAGGGGAAATAAAGCCTTTATTTACTTTTATTTATAGAAAAAAACCACAATAAACTGTGAGAACAATGAAGCCCTCACACAATGATGTTGTAAGTCCGGTGTGAGATTTACACTGGCTTCATATGAGTAGAGAAAAGTCAGCCAACTTTACCTTTGTTAACTGTTGCTGTTGTTCTTGACTTCAGTTGACTTGAGTAGAGGAAAACTTCCTGGAAAACAAGGAAATGCTATAGGTTTGTGCCAATAACATAGCATGTTGTATTTGTAGGGAAAATGTGTCTTATAATGAAGCTAATTTGTGTACTTGTGTTTGAAATTGTAGCTATTTAGCATGTTAAATGTGTGTTAAGATGTGTTTTGAATCAATCAAAATTTGCAGCACTTCGCAAAAACCTTGCTGCCAACTGGCATATTAGAAGTGTGATTGCAGACCATCACAGACACACCATTGCACAAGTATAAATGCTCCCAATGGCATAGGCCATATGCACAAGCTGCTGCATAGACTCTGCACAGAGCCAATGCACAATTGTAAATGTGTATGGCAGACAGCCAAGTTTAAGAGGAAACAGCAAATTTTGAGATAGGTGTGGAACAAACAAGCATGGACACACAGAAAAGTAAGCAAACACACACACAAGAGTGCAAGACAAGTGCAAACACGTACACAAAATGATTATGGTAATAACTCAATTGTTGAATAAAAAGCTTTCCATGCCTTAAGTTTTTGTCATAATCCTTATTTCATTGTTTTACATCTACCTCAGGCTGTGTTACAACTACCTTGGACTACTGGGTGAATTATAACATTTTACTCCTTGTGTCTGAGACTACACCATGCATAATATAAATAATAGCTACATCATTTACAAGTAGAAACACATTTTGAGCACACTGGCTCAAAAGAGCTCCAAGATACAGACAGAAATGTCAAAAAAGTTACGACATCCTCAGCCTTCCCTCAGTGGTAAGACACAGATCTACATTCACATATGTAGCATGTTCACAAAACACAGTAATATATCTCACATTTTCATTGTTGTAGTGACATGTCTAAACTCTCGCCCTTTCCCTCTCAGACAAGGAGAGGAAATAAGTCAGCAAAGGAAGTGGGACTTTTAATAAAAGAAAAGATTTTTGAATGATAATTCTCTCTGTCAGTTGTGCCTGAATAGAAAAGGTGAATAATCCAAAAGAAGCTAAACAAACTGCTACAATAAAATTGCTTATATGTACCTGTGCATATTATTCAGTAACTTATTCAGTAACTTCAAATTTTTGTCTTTCAGTGTTTTTATGGGAATAGAAATGTATTGTGCACCCAGGAAAAAAAAACTTGACTGTTAAAAGAGAGAAAAGAAGAGTGCCAGGGCAAACCTTCAACAAAAATTTTAGTACCAAAGACAAACTCAAGGATTATACTGAAAGGAACAACGTGGAAGGTTCAGAGGGAGTCAGTGGCATAGTGGTGAGAAGTGCAGATTGCAACCATCTGAAACTTCTTCTGTTTAGTATTCAGGAGGTTTTTACCAGGAGCCATATCATCTAAGGTCTCCTCCCGCCCAAAACAAATGGACCCAGTGACTTTAACCAGTAAAACCTAAATTTATCAGTTTCCCATTACTAATCAATGTGAAACATATCAATGCAATGTGGCAATATCCATGAACAAGGACCCGCTTCCTATGTAGATATAAATGACTCAGTCTAAAGTAATGATAACACAACAGTTCTTATTATTAGGTAATTATACACTACAGAAAACATACTATTACATTAAATTCCAATTCTGCCATTGCACCCCCCTAAATCCTACACACTGCACCTTGAACTGTTGTTTTGAAGCGTTTAAAGCTGTGCTTGCAGCATGGCTATGAATGGCAATGTGGCCAATGGCCACTTTGATTCTGACTGAAATATCCCAACAACTATGAGATGGATCGCCATGAAATTTTATGTCTGATTGTTGGCATTAAATCGAGGCCATCAAATCACACAGCTTTGTATATTTTCATAGCATCTACGCACAGCAATGCACAAATCTTGCCCCATAAACTCCAAAAAGATCAAACGAAAGAAGCCTTGACCGCTATTACAGCCGGCTATGAAATAATCATTCCCTCGCAGACCAGACATGCTCCATGTTTAATTACAATTTCTTTAATCCTGTGTCCAGAGCTGCACACTTTAAAGCCATCCTCTTCAATCACAGACTGTGCCAGAGCAAGTTATAGAAACATTGATAGGGGACTCATTAACTTGGTTATCATCTTATAGCCTTTTACCCATAGAGCTTCCATCTCAGCTGCCAAATGAAATAGCATTTGTGAGGGCCTCTTGGCAGAATCGAGCAGAGGTCGCATCTGTAAAGGTCATCCAGAAACACACACTCATTCGCTCTCACTCATGACGGTGATAGGACTATTGATCTCCTAGCCATATATCTGAAAGCTGATTACATTGACTCGGCTCATTTTGGGAATTGGAAACGGGAATGGCTGTTCTCCTCTCATAATAGGCTATAGGAAGCTTTGCCTGTAACTATAAGCTGTATTGTCTGGGAAAATCCCTAGCATGATCAATAAGCACCTTGACTCACCCTCTACTGATGTTCTACAAGATTATATAGTCACTAGGATTGATCAAGTGCCCCCTTATCTTAGCAGGGTTCACGTTAACGTTCCACACCTCACTTGGAAAGGTCTTAAGCTGATGAAACACAAGCTTCTCTGATGATTTGATGCACATAAACGTATCACATATACTTTTTTCCCTGAGTTATACTACTTTATCCTCATTAGATTAGAGCACATAAATTTCAGCATTTGACTCCAGGGAGCCCATTCCTCATGTTTTTCTCCTTTCCCAGATTCTAGTCAGACAACTCACACAAACTGGGAATGAGTGACAGTTTGTGCAGACTTTAGCAGAATAAGCAGACAGGAAGTGTTGATAAGAAACTCCAGCGGATGACAGCAAGTGATGGCTTTTTATTTTCACACTTTCCGTTTTGTGCTTTGAGTGCTGCAGCTTGCAAATATTTCAATACTTTTTTTAGAAGAGCTGTGCTTTTCAGATTTAAATGATAAGCAAGATGTCAGAGTTGTGGAACTCAAAGATAGCAATTACCTCTCATGTGCAGTGTAGCCTATAGGCCTTCCCGTGCAGGATATGAATTATATACATTCAGTTTCCAGTTGCAATATGTAAGCCAGAATTAGTTTCCCCACTAACTTTTGAGTATGCTGCATGGCCAGATTAAACTTTAAGGGGGGCGTGAGGTAAGATTAGTTGTTGAGCTCCCGCTGATGCCTCCCTACCTTCTACCCTCTGTTCATTGTGTAAGCACCTCCAAGTTTCCCATCATGTTTAGGTGCACACTATATAGTACATGGGAGCTTACTTGCCCAAACCAGGAACCCACTAGTGCTTATATATTCTGGAGTGGCCTACTAGCCTATTAGGCTGCAGGTTTTTATGTTATTCAGTCTAGTTAAACATAATGTATTTCAGAATATGCACAATGCACATAATATAGACTAAAATATGGTCTAAAGTTACAGCCTAAAGGGAAATTCTGTTAACTTTCAATCTGGATCTTATTGTAAATTACTATTCTACAGGTAGCCATTGTGACTTCTGGTCTTGCTAGCTTTGCTTCCCTATTGTACAGATTCAGGAATACCAATTTTGACAGAGCAAGCAGCATGAGCCTCTTTAAGCTTTAAACAAACTTTAATTTCACATAAATGATTTGAAACGCTTGTTTTTGAGTCCAGCTGGGAGTTTTTAGCTGTTTGCCAACTGCACTGCAATCTTGTGGAGCATAGTTAGCCAGGAATGAGTCCTATCACCTGGAAATGAGTTAGCATTTTACCACTTCTGGTTCCATTGTCTCAAATTCAATGGTTTTTTTTTTTTTAATGGGTTTTTGTGTAGATGCCTGAAATAAGGTCTGTGGTTAACACAAGCTTAAGAGACTTCGATATTTTGCTCTACGGCATAAACTTTGTCAATAAATTTGAAGCTTGTATGTTATTTTAAAAAGGTGGTTGCTAACAAGTGATTAAATGACAAAACAGATCATCATTACATGATCATAACACTCCAAAAACAGCTTTACAGTCTTGTGATAGTGGCGTCTTTAGGTCCTGCAACTGTAGTGTAGATAATTTATAGCCTTACATTAGCTTTTTACTCCTGTGTGCTTTTAGGCTTCAATAATCGTGAAAATGATGATAAAAGATTATCTTGCTTAACAAACCTGTAAGTATCATAAACGTCTGTTTGCCACAGAGCTTATTTTCTGCGATAATCTAAAATCCAATGGAAAAATCCCATTGGCTTTTTGACAAGGGAACCAGTGCGATGCAAACTTCTGTGTCAACCCACAGAAAAATATTAAGCATGCTAATATTGTTACACTATAATGTATAATGTTATAGTGTATAATGCTGATATTTTGCAGGTTTCATGTCCACCATTTTAATTTAGCATATTATCATAACATGTCCTAATTGACATCATATACAAAGTATAGCTCAGCCCAATGGGCATGGCATTAGTTCTGCTGTTATTTGGTTGACACTTGTGGGATTTCCTCTAGCTGCCTATCTACCCCAGACTAAATTAATATTTCTTACATTTGATTCAACTTCTTAATGTGAAACCATAGCTTATTTGGAAAGCTTTAGGATGCTTGTGTTGCTTGCCCCACTATTTATTGTTGTACCAAGGCTGTCTTTCCCAAAGAACTACAACAGAGATAGTGAGTGCAAGAGAGAGGGGGAAAAAAAAAGATCTAGGTCGAAACTAGAATTATTGCCTTGTGGTTGTATGCCTCTGCACACCAGTCAAGTTGCACTTATAGTTTACATTTATGTCTGTGAATAAACAGAGGCTTCATACATTCACAAATTCCCTCAAGGCATTCTTGAGATGATACATTCACGAGAATAGGATGAACAGATGGATGGATGGACATCCTGGAAACATAATGCCGCAGCTGTCTCCGCCATGGAAGCTTAAAAATATTGGAATTTTGTCCTTTCAAACAAAACAAGTCACATTATGAAGTAATGCAGGACCTGTCGTAGTTAATATAGGACTCTACTGGTGCAAAGTCTTTGACAAATTAACACTTAATCAAATTGGATGCAACAATTAACACCCAGTAAACCTATACATTTTGGAATCCCTGAGGTCTTAGGGCTAGTTGCCACTTTGCCCAGTTGGCAATCCAGCCTTGATAAACTAGTATCAATCAGACAGACGAGGCTGCTGTATAATCCCACTTTACTGTATCTAGATCATACTGAAAATTAATGGAAAAACTTACTGCAGTGTGACAACATGGGTACAGTATGGCACACCAATACAGAGGGGAAAAGATCAGACCTCTAGCTGCCTTCTCTTTTCCAAGAGGAAAAAAAAGGCTCGGGGACATGGTGGCTAACGTGATAGCAGACCAGTTCCTTAGAACTTTAAGCCTGACTTCTCACAGCGCATGCAGAATGCCTACATGCCCTCAGGCAATTCAGGTGTTACAGGCTGCTTCGACGAGGATTTCAAGCTTATGGGTTTGCACTGAGGCAAAATGAAGGAAAACAGTGATAAGGGTGAGGGGAGGAAAGAAAGAGAGGGTTTGAGTGTGGTATACATTTTAACAGAAAGATGGGGGCAGGTGAGCTCCTTTTTTCATATTGTTCTGCTCTCATGAAAAAGAACAATGTAAAAAAAAAAAAATCTGTGGGAAGTCAAGAAGATAGATGGGTTTGAGTGTCAGTGAAGAACAGAAAAGCTGCCATGCTAAACATAGATTTGGACTTTTGAGTGATGAAGCAAAGGAGAGTATGGATTAGGATTGTGTAAAAGTATTGATGTGTGCGTGTGTGTTGAGTGATGTGACTGACCTAGGACAGCTGTGTGTGTTTATAGTCCTCAGGTCCTCGGCTGCACACATGCTTGTAAATACTTATCCCCTGACCCTGGAGAAAATTGTCTGGCATCTGCACACAATTTGGCATCCCAGTCTGAGTGTGTGTGTAGGGGGGGAGTGGGGGTGGGGGCGACATTTACACCAGCAACACCAAGACATTAAAAGCCGGCCCTGCACTCATCCGTGTTAATCCCTTTCTACTGTATTGAACACCTCTAAATCCTACTGCTGGCTTTTGTTGCTGTCTTCTCCTCCTACTGTTTCCCTTTGTGCTCCTGTCCTGCTCTAATAATGAAAATGTTTGTGTATGTTTGCAAAAGAAGAGGATGATACAGCTCAGTGGAAGGTGTTACAGAATGTTCCAACGCAGAGATCCGTGACAGAAATTTAGAATTTAATGGGGTCTTTCTGCTCTCCTTTGCTTTCTCTCACCCATAAACAGAATTTGTGAGATTGTCACTGCAGCGTTGTCAATCAGCGTGAACTACGGCTGCACCTCATAACTGCAGTAAATGGAACTGCAGAGCCATCAGTTTTTCATCTTGAGGCCGCCATCCTGGGATGGATGCTGACCTTGTAAAATGAGTGATATACCTTTTAAAACAACTGAAAACGATTGATCGGGCAGTAGTACAGTGTCCTGATGGTAAACATTTGTAACATCCACGTCTCTGGCCCCAGAAACGCTGGTCAAACAGACAGTTTGTACTCGATGATTCTGCAAAGCCCAAGATGATGAGAACACTTTTAATAGTTAACACTGATAGCGACTGTAGTTGTAGAATATAAGATATGGTTACATTTAAGTGATGAAAGTTCTTGGTTAGCTCTTAGGGCTGTCTAAATCCACTTTCAAATTATATAAAAAAGCTGTTTCATAGATCTGCCTCATAGTCATCGATTTATTGCAGACTTAGGTTCCTATCTTAACCCCGGCGCAAAGCGGCGCACAGCACAACTGTCATTGCTAGTTTCAGACACACGCAGTTGTAAGTAGCAAATGTACTTGCGCCCATCTGTACACCAATAGGCATTTAGGATTTAAAATGAGGTGTGATCAGGTGCATTGTTGGCATATTGCTATTAGGTGCATTATTCTCCAGCTATGTAAGGGGCACATTATTCAGAGAGTTGGATGTGCCTACATAGGTGTGTGTAGAAAATACATGTATAGTTGTGGAAATAAATGTCTAAATGAAGCTTTCATACAGCCTGTCACCTTGATTCTGATTTCTGATAGCTGTACTTTTTGTTGGCTAAAATGTTATGAGTTTTCGTTGACTATAACTAAGGGTAACTGAGGATAAAAATAACTGAAATAATAATAAGCATTTTCATCTCAAGATCTAAAAGAGCTGCTAAAATTAAAACTGGTGTGCTGAGCTGAAGTGACTTCATTCACACACACTGCGCCATCGCCGGTTCAACATGGTGAACACAAGGGCTGACGAGGGCCAACAGTGTGAGATACACAGGTGTGACTAGGGCAACAGAAGCTCACCAATGGACCAACACTTACCAACAGCTGACCATGTGTGTGTCAGGACCTTTCAGATGCCCAACTTTACAACAGAAATGTGTTTATAGCCTGGTACAAACAACTGGTTTTGGTCTCTATAGTTTATCTTTTTTTTTTCTTTAAACTTTTTAACTGTTTACGTTTTATTAAGGCTTAACATTATGCATAATTAAGGGCGGGCTGCTTTGAGTGACAGGATGTCTGCTGAAAGTGTCCTTGGTTTCCTGGTCAGAGCCACCCATCGCTCTTCCACAGCTCCAGCCTCTTGTCCAACTATAGTGGCTCCAGATAACAAGACGGTGTCGTCGAGGCTTCAGAAAGGGGGTCCACAAACCAATGGGTGACATCACGTTGGCTATGCTCATTATTTATATAGTCTGAGGATAATATTAATGACATTCTTTAAATTGTAAACATAGCAGAGAGCAGAGCAGAGCTGCTCCGCATTAAAAGAGATGCTGTGTGCATTTACACACGAGGAGCAGCGAAACTTTGATTATTTATGAATCTAAAAGTTTAGTTGTGTTTCCTCTGCATAGTTTCTTACTACAGTTTTCAGTTTTGCTGCTTAAGTGTCCCATGACGTTCACTGCAGTGACATTACTGCTTTTACTGCATCACTCTCAGTAGAAAACTGCTCACTGTTCCAATATGCCAAATCAGCAATGTGAATAGCAGTGTACCAGGTGCAGGCTCACTTGGCTTTTGAAGAGAATTAGAGATGTCACTCTGATTAGTTGAATTCATTGTCATGCCCAAAAAGCACACCTATGATTGATTAACAGACTAAATACAACCCCTTTGCCCCTTAGTTTGTGCACAGATTTTGCACTGTAACCAGCAAAAGTGGAGTAGAACACACCCTTAATGCACTTGCGTCATGCACTTTAGACCATGAGCTATAGATAGTTCAAATAGGGCACTGTGTCTTTGTCCAGTTGATTGTAATCTGTACAGCTACCCATGGTTACAGTGCAAACAGGGACTGCTACTAGAAAATACAGAATGACTTTGATGGTACAGATTATTGAAAATGCAAACAGTATCCAGTGGTATGAAAACAGGGCTCAGGTGTGGATGATTGCTACTTCACGAACTCACTAACTTGGCAACAATACATTCTTATTTCCAAGAATTTGTGTGTATTAAATGGTCTACATTTCTTACATTACTTAGGTACACAATGTCCCCTCAACATTCTTATGTCACTGGAATACCAACCTTTTCCTTAGCTCATGTACAAACATTTACTGTGTATTGACAATCTGTGGACAAGCAGGCAAAACAACAAACAAGTTCAAATACTACTTCCTTTACCATATATAGTAAAACTCACATGCTAAATTATGGTATTTCTCAGAAGCCCAATCTATCCCAAAAATGTACAGCATTCCTATTTATTAAAACTAAATACTCTGACATAAGTTTGTCTACCATGCCAACATCTGATTCTCACCACTCTACATAAACAGTACACCACCTCCCTCTCTTTAAGGGATAATTATGGTCTACAGTTCCCATAATTTGGGGCTGAAACAGGAAGCATATGTTGCAATGTAGTTAGTGAGTCTGTTGTGGGTTTTAACTGTTTTAACCTATACTGATTTAATTTTTGGCAATTTGGTACCATTAAGGTCATGCTGAATAACCTATTAGCAATCTGTCTTTGCAGTGTACTCGTGGTTGGACAGACAACTATCAGTAAAGTACTCTGATACTAAAGAAAACTTTCATGGCTGTTAATACAAGCTGAACATCAAAGATATAATATCCTCAGAAGGTGAAAGTCATGCAGAATATAAAAATAAGTGTAAAAATATATGTTATATATGTATATGACGGAGTTATGACCTCAAGAAGAAGTGTGATTTTTCCACAAATTGTGGCAGTTTGGGACCTAAGGGTTTTAAAGTACCTTAAATGCCTCCATGACATGTCTGTGTCACAGTCACTGCTGCAGCTCCAACTGCTGGGTGTGTTGATAAGTGGTGTAGTGATAAGTGCCTGCCATGCAAAAAGACCTGCGTTGTCCTTGAAAATGTATTGTGCTACACATTTGTCTAGTAGACCACTCCTAGGGAGACTCGGCTACTTGTCCATGAGATACCACACAGTTGGCCAAGGACCAACATTTTGAAGTTTCTCTAAGATCATGTCTAGATGAATGCATTATTTATCATGGAAAAAGGATTCTTCTAAATCAAGTGCATTCTGCTGTAATGGCCTCCCTGGGGCCAGGCAGGGTTAGGACCTGATACCTTCATCCCTCAGCAGACGTTTCCTTCCTGGCTGCAGGAACACATTTGATCAAGACACCAGGAAGACTCTAAATTAGGAGGATGCATTATTTAAACTGTCCTTAAATACAGTGCCCTGTTTCCTTCTCCAGACCCCTTAGATCTCCTTGTTTTGGTTCTCTATCTGTTGTTTATCAGTGTACGTCTGTAGCTGTCCTTTGATTCAGCTGCCTATCTTAAGTGTATCCATCTCCCTGTCCGAAGAAAATCAATCTCACTGAAGGACAGGTTGAATAGGGATTCCAAGAAACTCCGCTCATGTTTGAGTTCCTGTCCTAATCACAAGTGGAGGGTTGAACTGGTATCCATGGGAACAAGAGATCTTCTATTACAACAAACCAAGATGTTTTTATGTCTGTCTGTGTGTGGCTGTTTGCCGAGGGAGCTACACTCTGCATGGGCTAATCTGGTGCAATAAATCACAGTCATCTAGCAGTCATAAAAAGCAGTTACAATCAATAGGATGTCTGGATGTGTGCTCACAGAACAGCCTGTGAATGTAATCTAACTCTACAGCTTTCTCTCTCTCACAACCACTTGGTGTGGTTGGATACATGGCCAAAAGTTTGTGGACATACAAACACTGTACACCATTTTACAAAACCTAATTAACCAGCATAAAAAATGTTAAATATTTGCCAGAAAACTAAAGTTTCCCCTATAGTTTTTCAATTTCACTTTGTGGTTTCTTCATACCAGACTTCTCTACATTGTAAAATATCTTAACTACTATATAAGGTACATTAAAAAAACTTTTAAAATATTCAATAACAATAACTGAACAATAGATAATAATTTAATTCTACTGTCTATACAGTAGAAAGACACAAATGCTTCTGAAACTGGTGCTGTATGACCAGAGAAAACAGAGCTAAAGGGCTGTGGCATTTACTTTGCTCAAAAGGGTGGAAGACATACAACTACCACAATGCAATGCACTGCACAGGGCCAATGAATGTTTTCGCTGATGGGTGACCTCATGTGAGCTTGTCCATTTTGACACATAAAACAATATGGCAGTGGACTGGTAACAAACAATCTTGAATTAAACGGTAAGCTAAAACACATTTCTGTAAACATTTTTGGCAGGAAATTCGCAAGACACAAACATAATCTTGAAACACTGCCTTGTTTGACCATTTGATCTCAGACTTTTCAACCTCCATTTTTACAATCATTGTCACCCACTTCCTTTTCAAAAAAAGTTGTATTACTGCCAAACAGTGCAGTAAAATAGTTAGATAAGTTAGATTTACTTAAAAACATCATGATGTGGCTCCTCATTCATACGGGAATCTCCCAGGTAAAAGTCCTGGGTTTGTTGGACCCATCCAGCACCCCTCCTGCCCGCCTACAGGGACTTCCCAGCCCCTTACATCATGTTGTCATTTGAGGCATCTCAACCTGACACCATTCAGCCACGTATCATACCGCCATGAAAAGGTGCCGTCCAACCGTGTTATAAACTGTGCACAACATAGTTCCATGACAGGTGCAATCTCGCCCATCAGCGTAAAATCATAACATTAAGAAAGGTGACATCCAGCTGCGTTGCATACCAACACCGCCTGGTCACATATCATATCCCAGCAAAAGGTGACTTTTGGCATCAGGAGTCTGACACCGAAATCACTGACAAAGCGGTGGTATTTGAAGACTTTGGAATGAGAATGGACTGATAGGAGTTTGGTCTGAGTTTGAAAGACGGAGGTGGGTCTCTTTCTTAAACTGTTTTCATACTATTTCTGTCTGTGGTGGTGAACATATGAAAATGCGAACGTACAATCCGTAGTTTTAACCCTAAAAGCCAGTAACAAATTTGAGCTGAGAGATGGTGAGCAGGGAGACTTGGGCCCTGCTAATTTGGAGAGAATTTAACCGGTTCATTTACACATACTACTAACATTTTATGATACAAAGAAGGTTGAGAATCCCTTTAATCATAATGTGAGTCTTGTAACTTGTAAATGTTTTTGGATGAAAATTTGATGTAAAGCGATAAACAGGGAAGCTGACATTTGTGAGATAAAATGACAAACAGTAACCCTGGATCACATGCATGCATTGTTCTCTGTAAATCCCTTATGCCTAGAAAGGCAGTTTGAATCCAGCCCAGGAGTGGTAGCCCATTGCTTTATGGACCTGGCTTTGTACATGGCAGCATTGCTGTGCGGAAACAGACAGGGGCCTTTTCCAGAATTGTTACCACACAGTTGGAAGCACACCATCTATGTCTAAAATAAACTACTATACTGTAGCAGAAAGATGCACCTACAGTGGAACTATGAGTCATGTTGAAACCATGATAAACAGCCCTGCATGGACATAAAACAATACAGTGTGTTAGAGGTAAATGTGAAAAGTTATTGAAATTCCAGTGCATTGCAAAATGGGCCCCTGTTTTTTAATGGTGGCATGTGGCTCACCACAACATATAATATCTTAATCCCAGCAAAGCTGCTCATGAGATAATTCCTGCTCAAATATAAACCCAAATGTGCATAATTGGAGCTGAAACAAAGATTCCACCCATGAACACAGTAAGATAGACAGCAGTGAAAGAGGACTCATTATATTCATTTTCAGATTTACACTTTTATTTTGGATTGCTGCGAGAACAAATTAACATGTTTTAATGGTCGAAAAACTTTATAGTTCTGTTTGTGTCAGAACACCAGTATTCATCTCAATGTCCGTGTACTGCCAGTGCAGCTGAGATAGGACTGCAACAGAGACTAGTGGCACTTTCTATTATTCAGACCTTCACCTTGACTTAGAAAAAATACAATACACCTACCCCCTGTATATATATATTAAAATGATTTAACAGTGCTGGAACAACAAAAAAAGTCAAAGATAAATAATTTAGGAGGGTGTGTGCAAACCATGTGATATGTTAATTTTTAAAAATGTATTTATCTATCTATTTATTTTACAATGGACATTTTAAATGAAATATGACCCCCTCCCAATCATTCTCATATTGTCCCTTACCAAGATGACAGTAAGTCATCAGTTACCATCTCTATCCCTTTTCTTTTTTTCCTTTTTTTTGTATTTTTTTGCTTTTATGTCCAATCTTTGTCCCTTTTATTCCTCCCTTATTTACCTCTTTCACCTCATGCCGCTATCAACAATGGTTGAATATTCTGCAGTCCTCTGGTTTAGTGATGTGTTTACACCTCTGAGACAGAATACAAATATAGCATTGTCCTTGCTGTGTCACCTTTAGTCAGCAAACAAAGGGATCAAGTGATCCATCACCTGGAAACATCCAATATTGTCGGCACTGAGCGTAAAATGGAAACATTTACGCTTTGCACTGTTTAATCTAGATTTAAGAGATGTCCTTTGAGGCTTAATGAGATGCTGCTGCTTTTATTAAAAGCACTCTCAATGTGTCTACACAGACATAATTTTCACTTTCCAGTGAGAGCTGATATTATTTGCAGTGCTGTCAGTGCAGAGCCAAAGCACGGACAAACACCAACAAGTTTACCTTGTTAGTATCATGTAGGACAGATTTTTACAACAGCCTGGACACCTCGGGGCATGCGGGTAATGGAACTGTAATACAGAGACCTTGGGCAATGCTGACTCAATAGCATCAGCATTTGCTGAAAATACAGTTAACATCCTGGTGCCCCACATGCAAAAGACGTTAAATGGTTTCAGACTGAGCCATATGCTTGAACAACTTGGCCTGGTCATTTCTGAGGTAATTGGTTCATTATAGCGTGGAAAAAAAACTGAGGAAGAAAAAGTAATTTGATATTAAAACAGATAGCACACATTAAGCAGGTAATGAAAATGCAATTTTGCAGAGTGATATTGAAAACCTAAAATATGCAATTACAGTGGTTACATGGGCACTTGTAATAAGTATATTGAAAAAAGACAAATGAAAAAGAAAAAATAATTGTAAAGTGCAGGTGTTATTTTACTGTGGGGAGCCTCCCTATGTTCAATCCAGGCTATCATCGCCATCACCAGTTAGTGTATCCTCATACAATGGTATGTATGATATCCTAAAAAAATACACACACAACAGTTCATATATTCAAGAAT
>JAPZEB010000014.1:20270260-20283000 GCA_029783705.1 Chaetodon striatus | reverse complement strand
CTACCAACACACACACACACACACACACACACACACACACACACACACACACACACACACATCCTGTACTTCTAGCTTTGTGAGGACCCTAATAATATTGAATCATCAGTTGAAGACCCCTCAGTTAATTGCGATTGCTTCAAGTTGAGCAGTCTTTTTTATTAGTTAATTTATTTATTGGTTCTGTTTTTGCTAGTCAGTGTTTTTGATCCCCAGATTTTGCTGTGGAGTGAGAGCTCTTGACTTCCGAGCTACTCTTTAGAACAGACAGCAGCACAGAGGAGAAGAGACTTTCCACTGTAAGGCTCCGAGACAACATTGTCTTCTTTCTTCTGCTTGGAAGTGGTAAATTTACAGCTCAAACACAGTCCCTGGCTTTTGTTTGATATCTAGAGTTAGCAAAAAAATGTTGTTGCACTTTTCCGATCCATCTTTAGGGCCATTAGCTTGTTTACTGTATCACATGAATGCCGCTGTCACTCTGAACGTCCCGCTGAGCCCATTCAAACTCTTTATATGTTAAAACCTGAATCGTCAAATATTTGTATTAAACAGCTAAATCTGACATTATTCATAGTTGCACACAGCCCTACATCACTGACATAATGTGTTCTCTAGTCCCCTATCCTGACCTTAACTATCACAACAAAATGCCTATCCCCAAAAGTTACCCTAAACCTAATTCTAACCTGAACCCAAAACCAAGTCTTAATCCTCAGACAGACCCTTTAAAAAAGTAAGGACTGGCTAAATGTCCTCGAGTTCCAACTGTCCTCATACTGTCAAAAAAGGGTTTTGGTCCTCACTATGTAACAAGTAACACAACACACACAGAAACACATAAATCAGTAATCCCAAATGCACTCAAACTAATCTTACATCTCAATGTCATTAGTCCATTTGAATAATATCAAAGATGGAATAAAAATTTAGACTTATGTCCCAGAGAGAACTGTTCAGCTCAACAAGCCATTTTTTGGTGTTAGATCTCAAATTGTCTTTATTAAAAAGCACCAAATGTGCCAACATTGTAAGGTATTTTCACATATTTTAAACCCAATTAAAAGAGATCACAATGGTAGATTTTCTTTTGCAATTTTAGAAACACTTTTTGGCAGGGAAATGGCCTTAAAAACGTATTGAACTAAACATTTTTAATACATTCACTTAGCCTCAGTTACTCTAAGGTTGTCCCTCAATCATGATGGAACTCCCTGGTGGAAAAAAAACCCCACCCTAATTTGTGAGAATGTGGCCTCAATTTGCTTACGTCGATGTGGATTCTGGCATGAGACACACAATCACCATTCCCAGCAGCAGGCATTTACAAGATTAACTCTTGTATTGCTGAGTTCTCTTTACTTTTTAGTACAATATACCTGTCACCTTTGAACAGAAAGCATTTATAGACTACAAAATAGTACTACCCTGGGGAGTTGCCGGTATATGATGTCATAACCTTAAAATGGGTATTCCAGCAACTGACTATTGCTGTTCCATGAGATAAATGGGCTTGCAAGAAATCAAAAGATCCTGACTTTCAGACTCTAGTGTTCGTTAAAGGATAGATCTGGAGATTTTCTATATTTTTTAATTGTCAGTAAATCCCAGGAAAAGATGAAATCCATCAATGAATTGATCCTACTAACAAGTTGTACTATAGCTTACTCTTATGGCTTGATATATCATATTGCCCTGTGCCATAGAGATCTATTGTTGTCGAAAAATATTAAAAGCACATTAAGGAACCACATCAATGCACTGGGGGACATGTTCCTTCTTTACCATGAACGCACACACTGTAGTGTATTTTGGCCCACATGCGCCATCCCGCTGCCATTAATACTGACTACTGAATTGACCAAATCCACAACTGAAAATAGTCCTCAACAAAAGCACTATTTCCTCCTACTAAAGTGACATTCTACAATGCCCAGCTAATTAAAGAATATTTTTGACCTTTTTTTTAAACAATGAAGTTATATATTTGTGAGGCTTTTAAGATTAAGTCTTAACTAGGAAGAAGTAAGTTTGGAATGGAGTGCTACAGACAGCGTAGGGAAGTCAGAAGCTTTGACAACACTAAGGGCCCTGACACACCAAACAAATGGTTGGCCAGTGGTCAATGTTGGGCCATCAGAGAGCATCTGTCACCCTTGTTTTGCAAAGTGGCACACACTGTTGGCACGAGTTGGCACTTGTCTACTGTACAGTCAATTCATCATGTTAAACCTGCAGCAGAGATGACAGCTTGTTAATGAATGAAATCACTCTGACTGGCAATTTGCTAAGAAAAGCAAACAAATGTTTAAAGCCAAGAGTGCATGAGATGGAAACAAACTTGTTATAAGGTAAGTGTTTTTCAGCCCTCAAGCTCTTTAGCAGAAAACAATTAAATGTTTGCGATATTGTTCAGTATATATCATTTGGTCTTTCAATATCAATAGTTTGTGTTGTTAATGTGCTAACTGGCAAACTAGGATCTTGTGCCAGCATCTGTCTGTCATCCACTTTACCTTTTGACCACCTACTGTTATGGAGAGTTACTTCCTCTCATGCAGGTGCAGAATGTATGTCCTAGTTGGCTGTTAGCTGTACTCCTTGCAGTGTAATCAGGTAATCAGGTGTTACTTTTTGGCCGAGACACAAGCAATGTGAGGTGACTTGACATTTGACCTTTGACATTGTTAGATCTTTGATGTCGGTTTGGTGTGTCTGGGCCTTAAGAACTTGTAACAATGCCAGCAGTTTTGTGAGGTCGAGCTAACTGCTAATTTCAGGATGCTAACATGCTCAGAGTAGAAATGCTAACACGCTGATGTTTAGAAGGTAATATTTGCTAGTTTGACCTTCTTGCCTCAGCCTGTTAGCGTGCTAATGAGAACTGCATTACTTTGTAAGATTAGTACTCATTAACGAAAAGGTTGGGGAGATTAAAAGTTTGACCTGCTGTTAGCGCAAGAGGTAAAGGCATGAGATTAATAAAAAGGTTTTCAGAATGTATCTGTTAGGAACCTTGAATATCTGTCACAATTTTCAAGGCAATCCATCAAGTACTTTTGTAAAGATTTCACTCTGGACTGCAGACAGACAAAGGTTACATGGGTACTACAGATCTGTTCAGTTGCTTTCAGGAGTTATTTTACTACTTGCAGAACAGCTTAGTTTATTATAAGTTACAGCTCACTGGTGCATTTGGTAAATTCCAATGGCTGTATCATTTAGTCTACACATGGACATTTGTTTACTCTTGGAGTCCAAAGGCATTTTTAACCAACATGATATCGGCTCTGAAAGTTATGCATAAGTAAAGAAGCCATTCATCTCAGAGCTGCAGCTTGTTTCTTTTTTATAACCTTTATTCAACTGGGGTCAACACATTAAGATGAAAAACTGTTTTTTTAAGTGAGCCACAGCCAAAAGTAAAATTTACAACTCTGACTTTAAAATATGGAGATAAAAAGCCAACTGTGAAATACAGAAAGGCATAAAGGAACCAGAACACTGATGGACATTGGCTGTTAAAATGCACTTTAGTTCAGAGCTCCACAATTCAAGATTTGAAATTGTCCAAAATCAAGATGATGGAATTCAATCCCTTATTATGTATTTATCTACTTCCAGGCATTTCTGCTGATTTATTGGATATACAGCAGCAAGTGACAGGGAGAGAGAATGACATTCGACACAGCGGTTGAGCCATAATTGTAAGGACATTTCAAGTACATCCTGCACACCTATGCCTGCTGAGCCAGCAGGGCCATTTAGAGTTCAAGTCCTTCGGAGATTAAAAGTCTTTATGGTACCTGATTACAGCAATAACTCCCTGACACTGTGGATTACTCTGAATCAGACACGATGTATGTGCGACACAAACTTTGCACATACCTATTCAAATAAATCTGTTGACACGCAGCATGATGCATCTCAATTATGGCTGTGCAGATGCTGCATTGCAACTAGACCTTCTTGTTTTCAACCCAGGCGTGATGAAATCTCATAAACATCCTGCCAGTCTTCATCTCACCCAGGTAAATAGATTATCCATCAAAATTAAGTCGTGAATCGAAGCAGTTAGCCATGATGGGACCATATGCGAAAAGTGGACTGAGCCTATTGAAAGATGAGTACACAGCAGGAGAGAGACGGGTGAAGGAGGAGGATGGCTTGAAGTGGGGAGAGGCGGATGGTAGACAGATGCAGGGCTTATTACAATCAGAACACACAGGGTGAAGGTGGGGCCGGGCAGTGCAGTTTGCTTAATGGAAACTTTTCCCAGGTCCCAGCAGCGATTGCTCTAACACTGAGCCAAAATATACAAACAAACAAGAACACACTGCAGATGCTTGCCCCATATTCAGGCACACACAGACTAAGGTTGTCTGTATTCAGACGCTGGAAACTATACTGCACACTGCAAGGGACTTAAAAACAGCTCTAACCATGGAGTGCCAGAAATAGTTTTGCGCAATTTATTGGGAGCTTTTCCACTGTAGATCATTTCTACAGCCTTTCATTCATTTAATGTTTTCTCTTTTTCTTTTGATGATTATTTTATCAGTGGGGAGCATATGGGTGTTTAACTGCTTAAATTATGATCAAAAGGAAGTGTGTCTTTCAGGCCTATGGGACATTACGGGGACTTTTGCCTCAATGGTTGCTCCTGGCTCCACCTTAACAAGACTGACAAATCACCTCTTCCCCTGTATAATTTTTTAGAGCTAATGAGTTGGAATTAAACACCAAAGCTACAAGAGGTGAGGGAAATCCTGTGACAATATGATTAAGTGAATGTGATTCCAATCTATATAGAGGTGTTAATGTGTGAGAAACATAACGAATGCAGATGCTTCATACAGGGCACAAGGGTTCACTGGTTTTATGAGTATGAAAATGATGTGAATCATTATGCTGTGACCTTCACAGTCCAATAATTGTGATTATAATCTTGAACCCTTTTGATTACAGCCATGATCCTGGTCTCTTTTAAAAGGTATCTCTTTTGAGGCTACAATCAAAGAATCAAGAATTAGTATTAGTGATGTTCAAAGAGGCGCAAAGACTGTAATTATTTCAGAATTGTTTTAACAGGTTAAAAGCAACACTATGTTTTTTTGTTTTTTTTTACTTTAAAGGTCCAGTGTGTAGGATTTATGGCCATCTATTGGCTGAAATCCAGTCATCCTTTTCCCAGAGACAGAAATCCATTCACACTCACATTCACACCTATGGCCAATTTAGAGTCACCAATTAACCTATGCCCAACCTGCATGTCTTTGAACTGTGGGAGGAAGCTGGAGCACCCAGAGAAAACCCACGCTGACACAGGGAGAACATGCAAACTCAGCACAGAAGGGCTCCCTCCTGGGATTGAATCAGGAACCCTCTTGCTGTTAGGCGATAGTGCTGACCACTAGTTAGCCTGAAAATGGCAATTGTTGTGTTTTTGTTACCTTAGAAAGAACCACTTATATCTACATACAGCACAGGTCCCCTCCCATGGAGACTGTCATGTTGTTTTTACAGTGTCCCAGAATGGACAAACAAAAAACAGGCTCTAGGGCCATTCGCATTTTCTCAGTTATATGTTTTGGCCACCATAGTTCTCCAACACGCGTAGCACATGGGAGAAGTTTCAGTTTTGCAGCCTCACCATTAGATGCCTTTGAATCCTATATAATGGACCTTTACAATAACAGCTTTTACACCATTAGAGGGTACATTAATTTGGAAGAGGGAGAATGGCGCCTCTGTCATTCCCACTCCACACTCCAAATCCCTTCTTTGCACTTTGTAACTTTTGACAGGATATCCCAATAAAAGAGAGTAATGCTTAACATCACTATGGCTTGGGTTTATCTTTCTTATTACATTTAGTTCCCCTAGTGTGTTTGTAATTGTAGACTCACATGGTATACACAACATGTTGTAAATTTGTTGTATAATTGTCTTAATGCAGTAAAAATAAATAAATAAAATAAACATACAAAAAAAGAAGCTAGCTCGCCTTTCCCAGTGCAGACATCATGGCAAAGGCAAAGAATCCAAAGAGGACGATGATGGAAAAACAGTTCTTGTAAAAATCCAAACCTCAGACATTATTAGCAATGCCTGAGCAGAAAGGGGCATGGACATGATGCGTCATATAGGCAAGGCCAAGCGGGGATTTTTATTGAGTTTTGCCAAGTGACAGTGTTGTGGAGGGTTTGGAAGCTTATAGGCTATATGAACTGGTACTGAATTAATTAACTGTATCATTTCAACAGCAGAATGCATTGCTTTGATTGACTAACTTAACACCCACAGCATTTCTAAACAGTTTGTACAATTTTTTTATGCAGTTCTGTGTAGTTCTTACCTGTTGGAGGGCCACAGAGCCATGCACAGAGAAGAAAAAATAAACCAGCTGTGTAAAAATTAGGAAAAAAGCAGCGTGATGCCAGTGCTGGCAGCATGGCGTCTGTGGTCAGTGTAGCAGCTTTAATTCATTATTATGGATACGCTTTGCTGCAGGCATGCTGCAGCAGATGTGCCGTGTTGCAACTGTGTTCGTATTATTTAATCCATAATGCAGGCTGCAAACTGTTTATTCTGTTCTGACCCAAGAAAACAACAATACCACAACAGAGTGAACATCCCTGCCAAAGACATACCACTGCAGCTTACTTCAGGACAGAATTGACATTTTGCAACCTGTAGGCACATTTTGTATTTACAACAGTGGTGTACCAATCCCAAATTGTAGGGGCGCAAAGTCACGAGACTACTAGTTCTTGCATAGTGTTGCTTTAACAGCTGTAGTTTCATGACAACTGAGCAAACTTCATTTGGTGAGAAAGACCATGTGATTCTGTCAGAAGCTCTGGATAAGCGAGTAAGCCAAGAATGGAGAGTCAGGCTCAACACACTGCTTTTGCTTGCTCTAATTTCGGACTCATCTGTTTTTATGGATTAATGTTTTTTTAGCCCAGGCACTCCTAATGAATCTATTTATTGATTATCGATATCAACTTCATCAGCAAAGATGAAAAAAATGGAGGTGTACACAAAGAGTTTCCAATTTCCTATGATTTCTAATAAGGTATTTTTGCTTTTTTTTCCTCTAAGGTAAATAAGTTTGCTTGTTATTTTTTTTAACACTCAGTCAGTAGAAGCAGAGTGACCTGGCTTCTCCTTTAGTTATTTTGTTTGTACATAAGCCTAATAGACATAAGAGGCATGACAAATTAAGTTTCAACAATATCCTTGCTTGCATGGTCTGCAACAGCTGAGCATCAAAAAGGTTTTGGAGTTCCCAACAGCCAGCAGCTTGTGACAGCTATCTGATGGTATTACGGTAGGCTGGTTTAAACCCATTAACTCCTGAATCTATGGTCAACTCTTTCCATACAACTTTGATTGCTGAAAGAATAAAGGAAGTAAAGGGTACGCTTTGTACTGTGCTACAGGAAGTGCCACAGGCAATCTCTTCCCAGTGTTATTCATGAGGTCATCCACAGTGCTTTTGCATTGATCTGGTGGCGTACTGAAGCTGCTCCCCGTCAGGACAGCTTCTCTTTTCTCTTTTGTCAATGGTTTGTTACACTGCATCAGACAGTGGAGGACATATAAAAGCCAAAGGCATGTTGTTTACCGAATTTCATTGCAGAGTCTCACAGGCATGTAAGGAGTCTTCATCTGCACAGTCAGCCACTTCAAAGATGCTGAGTTCAATGACAGCAGGGTTTATCTTTTATTAACTAGGTGTGTAAATTAGATATCACTGCCTCGCTTCTCGAGGAATTGTAATGCATACAGTGGGACTGTGACATTACATGTGTTCAGTGGAGAGGAAATGTTTTATGGTATCGCTGATCACGATGGATCGAATTCATAGAGGTAAGAATCTAAAGAGAGGCACATTAAAGTCACAGTGAACTCAAACTTTTGATTCTCCTCAGGGAAATAAAAAATATAATGATACAGCAGCTACTGTGCACAGTTTGATTTTCTTTTCAATAAGCAATTAAAGACAACTCTCTTACGGCTGTGTGGGTTTGAATGCCTTATTTGTGAAGGGGGTATATTTAAGTAAAAATGGAGTGTAAAGTTGCTCTTTAAGTTTGTACTCCACTCAGATCGTGCTTCTAAAAGTCAAGGATGCTTCCTTGCTAGGATGTGTCCTTCCAAGTCGGGTCCTATAGAGGCTTAAAAAGACTCCTCCCTAGCATTTGGTGAACACACATTGCAGCAGGCTAGCAAGTGCCCAGGTGTGTATCATGGAAGAGGCGCTGCCTTCAATTTCAGCAAATCATGTGCAAAGAACTGTGGGCACTTCATGCCCGCTGAAGATAAACACATGCATCCTTGAAAATTCTCAGAGGGAAGAACTCGGTCTACGGTAGAAATTGAAGGATCCTTGACATCAGAACATTTGATAATGTAGCCTTATTGAAATTCTGCCGATTAAGGATACCTCCTTGACTTTGAGAAGCACTTGGAAAGTAGAGGCTTACATAAAGTTGGCATTACCCACAAAGCCATATTGCTTTATGTATTTGCTAACATTAGCACTAATTCTCACTCAATGTTATATTTTGTTCATGTTACTTTAACACCTGCCGAATCAACTCCTGAGAACTGTGTTCATCTTACAGTACAATATGGAGTGAAGGGCTAGCAACAGTTACCTTAGGGTCTAGTTGTAGTGATCACTTTCATTTTTGTTCTGCATTCAGATGCACACAGGTTATCATATAAAGTATGAATGTGCACATGGACAGACAGCGTTACAGAGTTCACCAAATTGCACGCTGTTACATTCTGCAAAACCATGCCCGTCCAGATGAAATACAAAGTTTTTAGGGAGTCCTTTAAATCACAGATGGAACCAGAGCTAACAGCGGTTTAGCCCTCTGTGGCCACTGGATTCAAAGTTATATTATGAACCATTTTAATTGACCTACCTTCACTGGTATTGCACCAATCCAATTACAAGGACTGACACTGTTAGTTGGAACCAGAGATGTATGCCCCCTGGACAACACTGAAAAAAATAATTTGATTTCTTTTAAGTCATTTCAATTTCAATTATACTGTATACATTGTAAATAGATATTTCTTAGCAAACATGAATGAAAAAGTAAGGTTACAAAGAGTTGAAGCAATCTTAGCTCTGCCACTGCTCTGATTTATTGTAGAGCTGTTCTTTCATAATGCATGTTTCGTCCATTGTTCAGAAGCTTCCTCTGAGTCACAAATACCTTCCACGATAGGCTGGAAAGTTTTTGACAAGGAGTATTAAATTCATTACAACAGCACATCTGGAATGTTATTAGTGAGGAGCATATTACAGTATGCATTTCAGACAAGAGCAGGGTCACCTGTAGAAAAACCTTCACTAAGGGTACACTTCTGTAAACACCAGGACATGTAGGCAACACACCACATATATTTTGACTTACCAACATAATTCATATGCATGTAGCTTGTAGAGGTGGCATGCATTTGTTGTATTATATCTATCAGGTACCTCAGCAGAGGACAAATGGTTGACAGGATTTTCTTGTATGACAGCAAATTCATGTAAAAGTTATTTACATAATTACCGGCTTAAAAAAAGACAATTATACACACAAACATGCCAGTAATGAGGAAACACTCCCGCAGAGATAAATAGCAAGTACAGGGAGTGTGTGGAAAAACATATTTTCTTCTCTCTACAATCAAAATGGAGACACAAGGCATTAATGAAAGGATTCGGTTCATAGGATGCCACAAGACAAGTGTCCAAAGTAAATGCTGGAGGGCTTTCGTGAGAGGTGCCTTAACATTATACATTAATTGAAACCTGTCCTAGACTGATGAAAGACATGGTAAACAAGTGGCTGCAATTACTTGTGATGCTTTACAGCTACACATGTAACTGCAATTGATCACAGGCTTTGTTTTTCAGTTAAAGCAGGTGGGTGGGATGCACAGGATGAGCTCTGTGATTATGGGTTGACGGTGAGGCTAAACCCTCAGGAATGAGGAACATGAACTTATTTTCCTTTAGTTAGCAAATCAAACGTTGGCTCTGTTCCCTCCAGTGAAGCCCTTGGACAGTCAGAACTCGATCCTCTGCAGTGTGGAGAAAATTCTATCTTGATTCAGCATTATCAGTGCTGTGGATTGAACAGCTCTCAGTCAAGAAAAATAAATTAAATCAATTGGTGGTAAAATTCTGTAGAGTGCACCTGTGTATGAATACCAGGTTTAGACAACAGGCAGAAGTGCCATTGAGTGCCTAGTAGCCTGGACATCAGCTATAAAGTTCCAAGAGCAGAATTACTTTTTAGTTCATTATGTCACCCTGAAGTTTGTTCAAAAATATATATTTTTTGGTTTTTACAGAGACAGTACCATACCAAAAAAAAAGGTACCCATGGGTACCGGTGCTGAATTCCAGATACTGGTAGTCACATTAGAGAGTTTTGGTTGATCGAAGACAATCATTGTTCTTCATTTCAGTATGCATATTTTGTTAAGTGCTCTAAAAATGTAACTGCATCATTTAACAGGTCCTTTACTACAGGAGGAGAAATTTTTGTTTCAAGTATTGAGTTTCTAAAATGATCAGACCAACATTCAACTTTCAAGAACTTATTGTCATTATACAGGCATAACAAAATTGCAAATGCATCGTCCTCAAGGGGGTGTGCACTATTAAAGCTCAACACATATAATCAATAGATTAAGGCACAATTGTAAATATGTGTATAATAAATATTACCCAATAAAATGTTACCCATAAAAGTACAAAATATAAGCAATATTAAGAGTGTGCAAAAATCAGCAGTTATGACAGATATGGAGTGATGTTCATGGACTGACGTGAAGTTTATATTGTATGTGCCCAATGATTGCAGCTTCTCAGTCTTGTTAGTTTGTCAGTATAGTTGTGTGTTGATGGGAGGAGCTTAAAAACACCATTTTATTTTTCTGTTAAAGGGGATTCTTTGGGTATTGTGTCTGCTGAGAGGGTATAGGAACAGAGGGATGTTGTATGGATGTTGTATGGTGTAAAGTCCTCTGAGGCAAATTGTGATTTGTGACAATCCAATCAAATACAATAAAATACATTACCATACAGTCCAATGCAATCCAGTCCAATCCAATCCAATCCAATACAATACAATACAATACAATACAATACAATACAATACAATACAATACAATACAATACAATACAATGCAATTGAACTGAACAGATGATGTCAAGGATGTGTAAGGTCTTTGATGATGTTCTTACCCCTCCTCACACAGCTGCATGCTGTGAAGATGTTCTAGTGATGGCAGCTCAATGTTAATGATGTTCTGGGCTGTTTTAAACATGCTGAAAGGCTTTTGTCAGCCTTGGTGCAGCTCCTGCACCAGGCTGTCATGGAGATTGTTAGGATGCTTTCGTGGTGCATCGATAAAAGCTGACAAGCAGCTTTCAGGGGAGGTTGGGTTGCCTTAGCCGTCCCAGAAAATAAAGGCGTTGTGGTGCTTTACCCACCACTGTTGAGATGTTGTTAGCCCAGGAGAGGTCCTCTGTGATGGAGATTCCAGAGACTTGAGGGTGGGGACTCTTTCCACATCCAGTTAAAAAGCTAAGTCAACATGCATAAATGATTTTAAGCGGAAAAAAAGGCCCAAAGCAACTCGGGAACAGTCAGAATAGGACCAAAATAGATTTTAGGATATTTACCCCTGATCCAAAATGTTTGACCTGAACAAACCACAATGAAGCAGCATTAATGACATACCATGTGATTAGAGCTGATACGAGATTGAAGTCAACCTTAAATCTAATATAATGGAACTAGATGGCACTTGACTTGTGGTGCTTAAAGTGCCAAAACATACATTTGAAAAAGTCAACAGCAATGTCTTTTTCCAGAAATCATGACTCACAATAGGCCACAGACCTTGTTGTGAGCAGCTTCATGTAGGAACAATTTTCTTTCTTCTGAACTACACCCACCAGCTGTATCACTGTGCAGAAGGCAGTATGCAAAAAAAATCCATTGCATCCTGTTTTTACCTCTTACTGTACTGACCACGTTATATCTAATTCATGCTACAGTTAAGCTTTTAGAGTAATGGAAAATGCTCAAATGCTGGCCAGGCAGTTTTGTTCCATTAGAGCCATCAGGGGCAGCAGCACTACTGACACAGAAAGAAGAAATGATGAAAATTGGCCTTGGCAATCATATTATAAAAAGCCCACAGATACTATATGTGTGCTAGAGATGCGAGAGCAGAGCGAATCTCCAGTACATAATCAATGTACTTAACTCAAACAGAAAATTATGTTGGTTCACAAACATTCGCACCAATATTAAACATGTTAATTTGAGCACATTTTTGCACAAGTGTATGTATGTATGATCTATATTTTCCGCATGTCTGTGCACAACCCAATCATGAGAAAATGCTGACATTCAACATTTCTGCAAACCACAATATTATGTGGTGAAGACCTTACATTTTTAAAACACAATGATTAATGTGTGGTTAACAAATCCAGGTTATGGTCAAGAAAAGATCATGTTTTGGCTTAAATTACCCAGTTTAAAATTTAAAATTATTTTTCCAGCTAAAAAACCAGTGACAGGTGGCTAAAACACCCATGTTTGGGGGTTAAAAAGCCCTATAAAACACAGCAATGCCTCACTGAAACATAACTGGTTTTGAACTCCTTTAAAACCTTCCTCCATCTTACTGGCTCCCAG